>ML782602.1:230881-245678 GCA_009831015.1 Picea engelmannii | reverse complement strand
CCCATACTAACCTACCCTACCTAACCTAATATACCTCACTAATGTAGAATAACCTACCCTAGCTTAGACTACATTAGCCTAGCCTCCACCAACATAACATACCTTAGCATAAACTAACTTAACACACCCTAGCATACACTAATCTATTACACCCTAGCCTAACCTACCTTGCCTAATGTATCCTACCAATACCATAACCTATCCTATCATACATTACCTTGGTATACCTAGCCTAGTCTATTCTATCCTAGACTAACCTACCTTACCTAACCTAATATACCCTACCTTACATTGCCAAAACCTTATCCTAACCCGCATAAACTAATCGACCATACCTTGGCCTTGCCTATAACTACCATAATATAGCCTAATCTATCTTACTCTACACTAACCTACCCTATCTTATATTATCTTAGCCTAGCTTGCACTAACATAACGCACCCTAACATACACTACCCTATCACACTCTAGCCTACCTTACTTTAGCTTACACACGCTAGCCTACCCTACACTAGCTTATTATATCCTAGCCAACCATACCCTAGTCTAACCTACTTAGCCTAGTCTACTCTACTCTAGACAACATTATACCTACCACTATCCTACTTTGCCTAATCTACCCTACCACTATTGTAGCCTAGCTTATCCTACCCTACCCTAGTATATCAACCCTAGTTTATTCTATCATAGAATAAACTTCACTACCTGGTATGATTTACCATACCTTGGACTACAAGTACCTCAGTCTACCCTAACCTAGCCTTACCTGCCTAACCTAATCTACGATTTTCTAAACTAACCTATCCTAGTTTAAATTACCTTAAACCTATCTTATAATAACATACCACAACATATCATGCACTAACGTAACACACTCAAACATACCTTACCTCTACCTACCCCACCCTAGCCACTACTCTACTACTACCTTACCGTACACTACCACTACAACTACCCTAACCCACTTTACCACTACCTTAACCCTACCCTACCCCACCACTACACTACTCTATCCTACTCCTACCACTACCTCACCACTACTCTACTCTATCCTACTCCTACCACTACTCTACTATATCCTAGCCTGGCACTACCTCACCCTAACCATTACGCTACCACTACTCTACCCTATCCCACCCCACCACTACCACTACCACTACACTACCCTACCTTACCCTACCACTACACTACCATCATCCTAGCCAATACACTACCCTACCACTATGCTAACTAGTACACTACCCTACCCTACCTCACCCTAACCTAGTTTACCCTATCCTACCCTCCCTTACCACTACCACTCCCACTTCCATATCACTACTCTAGTAATCTATCCTACCCTAGACTAGGATACCCTACCTATCCTACCTACACATAACCTATCCAACCTAAACCTAAACTACCCTAGCCTAGGTTTCCATGGTCTAAACTTCCTTTAGCAACCCTAAATACACAAAGCTAAACTACCCAATCCCACACTAGCTAAGATTTATAACATACAAATAAATAAATATATTAAAAGGCAAATTATACATGGTAGTGAAATAACATATTTGAAAATATTAAGTTACATACTCAATAACATGCAATTTTGTTTTTAAATTAACACTTATAAATACATTATATACAAATAAGAATTCATAACATGGAATATTATAATAAATGTTCAACCATTATTGAAAATTACAAAAATTAAATACACTCATCCATATAAAAGAAGGAAATGCAAATCTCATAATAACAAGAAAATATCATCATAATGAAATATAAAATTAAAGTAAAAACATTTATAAAATCATAGACATTAAATATATACATCATTTCAATTTACACATAATTCAAACTCAATGTAACTAACACAAAGATGACACACATACTACATACTACTGAAATACAACTCATTGCAATGTAAACAATATGTTATATCCAATGCATAATGTACAATTTATGGTATGAAAAAAAATGTGAAAGTAAATATGTCCATAATTTGTGATTTGTAGCTAGGTGTGTGAGTTAAAAAAAAAATACATTCAAACAAATAACACTTTACACTACTCAAAAGAAAGTAGCCGCAATCCCCCTTGTGAGCATTTGGATGGGTTTACTCCCCTTTATTACAAATATTTAATTTTATTAATAATTATTTTACAAAACATTTTTTTACTATAAAAAAATAAAAATTAATACAAATTAATACATAAGTAAATTTATGTTTATTTTGAACACTATAAAATTGAAAACCAAGTCCATCATAATAATAATTAAAAACCCTCTAACACAATAAATAAACATAAAAAAAAAAACATATAAAGATAATGTCATAAGATGATATCTTTATATATGAAAAAATTATTACAATAAAACTATTCTCTCATATTTCAAAATCATAGTAATATAATGAAAATAATCTATTATTTCATATCTCAAAATCATAGTAATATAATGAAAATAATCTATTATTTCATATCTCAAAATCATAGTAATATAACTATTTATATCACCAATATTAAATATTTTTTTAAAATGAGGGAAATATAATTGCCTTTTTAAATAATTGAAATATATTAAATCATGAAATAATAATTAATTCACCTTAATATTACATCTATTATAAAAATATATGAAAATATTGATTTTCTTTTAAAAAAAATTACAAACCCTAATATAATAATGATAATTATTTCTTTTAATGTTTAACATCACATCTATTATATATATATATATATGAAAATATTGATTTTCTTCTTAAAAAAACTACAAACCCTAATGTAATAATGATGATTTTTTCTTTTAATGTTTTAGTTAAATATATAGGACTTTAAAAAGATAACTATTAAAATTTCACAATGATTTATATTTAAATGGGAATTTAGATTTACAATAAAATCTTCAAACTCTAAAATGGGATTTTATGAATCAAATTATAATTATCAATATATTTATTTAATTATATTAATGTAAGATTTTATGAACCAAATTATAATTATCGATATATGTGTTTACAATAAGTATAAGAAATTTTTATCACTCTAAAAATAGTGAACCTCTCTTCAATTTTTAGATAAATTATATTTATCTAAAAACCATAAAAACCTTACACTCTTTTCAATTTTTTTTATAAGATTTATATTTATCTAAAAAAGCCATCCATTTATATATTTATTAAATATACAAATCTCCTACCACATAAAAACCAAAACAAGTTTAACAAATAAACAATTTTTTTTTTGTTTTTTAACAAATATTATTTAAATTATAAGGACTTTTCTCTTTTTAATAGTGTAAACGTTCTATTTTTTTGTTGTTTTCAGGTAATTTTTTCTATTTGATTTTGCATGTAGATTTGAGTGACTAAGTTTTATCCAAATTTACATCACCAAATTCCGACCAATTCCTACCCAAAAATCTAAAAAGTAAAATCTTTAGCCAAATCATAAAAACCTTTCATCATTTTTCTATTAAAAAAAACATTTAAAACAAGTCCTATACAAATCTTGAAAGTCTTCTATATTTTGGGAAAAAAGAAAGGCCTTATTGGACGCTTTTCTATTTTAAAATGAATTAAAACATATAAAATATTGATTAAAAACATATATAAAATGCGAAAAAAACAATCCAAATTAATAACATATAAAATATTAATTAAAACCATATATAAAATAAATTAAAACATATAAAATATTGATTAAAAACATATACAAAATGCCAAAAAAACAATCCAAATTAATAGCATATAAAATATTAATTAAAACCATATATAAAATAGAAAGAACTAATTAATAAAAATGAAAAATATGACAAAGAGAAAATGTCGAGGTGGGTTAAATTAAAATCAGAAGCGTGATGAGCAGCAGACCACCAGATGAGCCATACATAGAGAGGAGTGGAGGCGGAGTTCCAGTAGTGATTGGATTTGTTGAAGCTGGCACCCACTCTACTTATGGATGAATACCAGTTCAGAACCCTCATTTTAACTCTGAAGAAACTAACAGAAGAAAGGACCAAAGATTCTGGGGTTTCTGAGAGCAGAGTTAGGAGGGAATAATACCCACTCTGCTTATGGATGAAGTCCAGCGCTGAAGAGAACCCAACCCTCGTTGTAAGGGCTGAAGAAATTAACAGCAATGAATGAGATTGCTAAAATGAAAGGACTAGGGTTTTTAGGGCTTCCGAGAGCAGATCAGGGTAGAGGAAATAATAAAAAAATGCAACACCGAACCCTCATTGCAACGGTTGGATTTATTGAAGCTGATACCCACTCTGCCTATGGACGAATACCAGTTCAGAACCCTCATTTCAACTCTGAAGAAACTAACAGAAGAAAGGACCAAAGCTTCCGGGGTTTCTGAGAGCAGAGTTAAGAGGGAATAATACTCACTCTGCTACAATAAAATGACTAGGGTTTTTAGGGATTTCGAGAGCAGATCAGGGCATAGGAAACAATAAAATATTGTAACACCGAACCCTCCTTGAAACACTGAAGAAATTCACAGAAATAAAAGGCTACGGAAATAATAAAAGATTGCAACACCGAACCCTCGTTGAAACGCTCAAGAAATTAACAGAAATAAAAGGCTTGGGTTTCTAGGGTATCTGAGAATAGAAACCAGAGAAAAGAATAATAAAAAGTATGCAGGGGAAGTGAAGCCTCGCGATTATTGCAAGAGGGCCTTGATCTCCTATAACAAGTATGCAGGGGAAGTGAAGCCCCACGATTATCAAGCACTGAAAGAACACCAGTATCAAACTTCTCATAATTTTTGTGCCAACTATCCAGGTGTACCCAATAAACTAGAGATCAAAGGCTCCAATAGTGTTTTCCCTTAATGATTAGTGCAGTAATTGGCATGCAACACTAATTGGCATGCAACATCTTTGTGTTGTACACATCTCTTTTTTGGTTTATGGATGAATCAATGCCCTGTTTTTGGGCAAGAGGAAAAAAGAAAAAGCTAAGGCAATGAGCGCTACAAAATGGAGGATGGTTTGCATGTAAAAAGTAAAAGAAAAAGCTAATTTGGGAATGAGCTTTGCAAAATAGAGGGGAGGGTGGTTTGCCTGTAAAAGAAGAAATATTAGGTGAGTTGTTTGATCAGTCACGGAGACTTAGAGGTTCTTAAGCAGTACACGCCAGATCCAAAGAAACTACATGCCTTCTGGTCCTGCGCAGGCCATTTATCAGAAGAAATCGTATTGAAAACAGTCTCAGGTGGGTTTAGTTAATCAATTGTCCTATTAATCTCTTCCTTGTCTTCATTTCACTACTTTTCTCGACTCATTTATATGTGTTGATGTATGTATTATGTATAGGAAGTTTCAAGTAGGTGATTGTGGAAATATTTGAAGGGATCTGTGCACAAGATCCAAAGTCGATCCTCCTCGGGCGAATCAAAGAGACAAGGGAAAGGGTTTACATGCTTGACGACGAAAATTCAAATCTGAAGGAGATGAGGGAAAGGATTTCCCTGCTTGAACGCAAAAATTCAAGTTTAAGGAAGCAGGAAACGGACTGGAAACAAAGGTGCATAATGTTGATGGCATCAATGTTGGCTTTGGCTACACAAGCAGAGATTAAGTCACAATTAGTGATCGGCTTCTCCCTCAGATCATGCTTTCTCAGATCATGTTCTCATCAGAGTTGAAGCAAAGCCAGATGACTGCATTCAACCTTGAGAACTCCAACCCTTTTACACAGAGTCTTGTATAGTCCAAATCAGACTTTTAGTATGGTCTGGCATAGTAGAGTTTTAGTACAGTCCAACTCTGTATTTGCATAAATTTCTTTATGTGGATCCTCTTTGAACCTCTGTCCATTAGATATTACTGTAACTCTAATTCTGGTATGCATGATATCTCATATGTTGTTCTCATCAGAGTTGAAGCAAAGCCAGACGAATGCATTCAACCTTGAGAACTCCAACCCTTTTACACAGAGTCTGGTATAGTCCAAATCAAACTTTTAGTATGGTCTGGAATATCAAAGTCTTAGTACAGTCCAACTCTATATTTGCATAAAGTTCTTTCTGTGGATCCTTTTTTTTTAATAAGAACCTTTGTCCATTACATATTACTGTAACCCTAACTTTGGTATTTTTTACTTACTAAATTTTAAAACATGTGATTTCACATAAACACAACAAAATCATTCCATTGTTTTTCTTACTGCAACCGTAATTCTGGTATGTGTTTCTCCCTAAATTTTAAAACATTCATATAAACACAGCATATGCAATGCATTGTTTTTCTTGTTTACTTCATAGCTATACACATTCTACAAACAAATGTTGTAATTGTTTTTCCATTCAATATTATCATTCCTTCCAAAATATATTTTAAAGGTGGCATAAAGCACATTTTTTTAAAGGGATTTTTTAAGAAATGGAAAGTCAGAGGCGTGAATCTTGGAGAGATTTCTCGTAGATAAGTTTGGATTTTATATTAATAAATAGAGCACAACAATGGACAAGGAGGAGGTGAAGAAAGGTCACCAACAAGTACATTACAAAGAGCAGTTAGCTAATCATTGATTCATTGTTTAGTTGAGCAGAGAGGCTACAACCTAGTATTAGGTTAGCTACAACCCAGTATTAGGTTAGTTAACACCTGTCACTCTTAAATAATAATAATAAAAAGTTTAAGTAAATGAAAATTGTATATATGGACTCTAACCTTTTACTCTAAAAAGGATTAAGGAAGAAGGATTTGCACCTCCATAGATTTGATCCCTCTATGGAATTAAGATGGGTCTATACTGGTGTATCCTATCTGTTGGATGATGAATAGTGTATATCTAACTTACAGGATGCACTAAATAGTGATAAAATCATTCACTCACTCCATGGTGCTTAATATTTCCCTAGAAACATATAACCTCTATAAGATCACAAAATCCAAGATAGAAAAAAATTTAAAAATTCATATTAAACATGCAGATTTCATACTTCACATAGCAATGGAAGCCGTCATGACCAAAAAAATGTATTGTAATAAATAATAATAGAAAATGTATATAATTTTGAATTTTAACTAATAAAAAATATTGATATATCAAAAAAATTGTAATTAATTAATAAAATTGTGATTGATTAGAATTTAAATAAATTTTAATATATACAATTTAAAATGATATTAAAAATAAACATATACAAAAATTAACATTTAAATATATATTAAATCAAAGAACAGATTTTTAATTTACTTTAACTGAGTGAAGCTTTTTAATTCACCAACTAATATCATAAGTTTCAAAAATGTATACCTCAACCAAAATCATAAGTTTTTATAATATCATAAGTTTCAAAAATGTATACTCAATCAAAATCATAAGAATGTATATCTCAATCAAAATCATAAGTTTTATAAAGGTTTAAAAAATATCTAGTGTTTTTTGTAGTTTTAAATTTTTAATAATATTTATAATTTTCATTAAAATTAAAGTTAATTATATAGAGATTTTCTAAAATTAAAATATAATAAGATTTTCAAGAATTAAAAAAAGTTAATATTAAAGAGTTTTTCACAACCATAAATACAAGAAGGTAAAGTACCTTATCCTATATTACCTAAGATTTATAACATACAAATAAATAAACATATTAAAAAACAAACACATTTTATACATGGAAATGAAATACAAGAAGTTAAACTACATTATCCTATACTACCTAAGATTTATAACATACAAATAAATAAACATATTAAAAAACAAACACATTTTATACATGTAGTGAAATGAGACAATTGAAAATATCAAATTACATTGTTAATCTATTTTTTTAAATTACACTTTCAATTACATCTTATACAAATAAAAGTTTATAACATGGAATATTATAACAAAAGTAAGTTTATTATTGAAAATTACAAAAATAAATACACTCATTCATGTAAAAGAAGGATCATCCATATTAAAAGAAGGAAGTGTAAATCTTGTAAATAAAAAATATCAATTAAAATAAAAACATTTGCAAAAATATTTATAACATGATAAACATTAAATATATACATCATTTAAATTATACGTAATTCAAACTTAATACAACAAATACTACACACATATTAATGAAAGATAACTCTTAATAAATAATTTCACAGGTGAATATTGATTCTTCTGATATTTGCTCCATGGGGTCGACCTACTTATAGACTCCAATTACAATTCAAAATCAAATTTACATGGTATATTATACAATTTTAAATAAAAAAAACAAAATGTATACATCATTTAAATTATACATAGTTTAAACTCAATACAACAAATACTACACACATACTAATGAAAGACAACTCATTACAATTCAAAATCAAAATTACATGGTATATTATACAATTTTAAATAAGAAAGACACAAAGTGTAGAAAGTGTAAATTACATACATATAAAACAATGTGTTATATCTCATGTATAATTTTACAACATAGAAAAAAATGTGAAAATAAATATGTACATAATTTGTATATGGATATGTGAGTTTAATAAAAATAAATAAATTTAAAGATATAAACAAAGCACATGTTACACTACTCAAAAGAAGATGTCCCATCTCGTTGTGAGATACACTACTCAAAAGAAGATGCCCCAATCTCGTTGTGAGATGGTTGGATGGGGTTTACTCTCCTTTCTCATGAGAATATTTATTTTTATTAATAATTTTTGTATAAAACTTTTTTCTTACTTGGTTGAAAATTGAAAATTAAAAAAAAATATAAAAATGAATATATTAATATATTTATATTTATTTTGAACACAATAAAATTGAAAAAAAAATGCTGCAATATAATAAACAAACATAAAAAAATATTAGACTCTCTTTTATATCAAAATCATAATAATAAAACTATTTATATCACTAATATTGAATTTAAAAAAAAAATGCTGCAATATAATAAACAAACATAAAAAAATATTAAACTCTCTTCTATCTCAAAATCATAATAATAAAACTATTTATATCATGAATTTAAAAAAAAAATGCTGCAATATAATAAACAAACATAAAAAAATATTAGACTCTCTTCTATCTCAAAATCATAATAATAAAACTATTTATATCACTAACATTGAATTTAAAAATATATATATTAAGAAAAATCATAATAATATAACTATTTATATCATTAATATTAAATTTAAAAAAAAAATAAAAAAATATAATTAACTTTCTAAATAATTAATCGAAAGGTATTGAATCATATAATAATAATCAATCTACACAACATGCAATATAAAAATATATTGACGTTCACCTAAAAGCTATAAACCCCTATAAATCCTAATAGATTTTTTTTAATGAATCCAGCCAACATGTATCATAAAAATATATTGACTTTCACTTAAAAGCTATAAACATATTAATAAAATATTTTTTTAAATGTTCTACTTTAGTATGTGTGTAACCTAGAAAAAGTGAATAAAGAAAACTAAAATATTAAAATTCCAAAAATATATTTAAATATTTAGATGGGAGTTTCTATTTCGAATCCAGTTGAATCATTATGTATAAACCCGTCTGATAACAAATCTTATGCAAATGAATAACATATAAAATATTGATTAAAAACGTATATAAAACGAAAAAAAATCAATCCAAATTAATAACATATAAAATATTAATTAAAACATATATATAATAGAAAGAACTAATTAATAAAAATGAAAAATATAACAAAGAGAAAATGACGAGGTGGGTTAAATTAAAAACAGAAGCGTGAGGAGCAGCAGATGAGCCACGCATAGAGAGAAATGGAGGCGGAGTTCGAGTACCCATTGGATTTGTTGAAACCGATACCCACTATGCTTAGGGATGAATAACAGTTCAGAACCCTCATTTTAACACTGAAGAAACAAACAGAAGAGAGGACCAAAGCTTCTGGTGTTTCTGAGAGCAGAGTTAGGAGGGAATACTACCCATTCTGCTTATGGATTAAGTCTAGCACAGAAGAGAACCCAAACCTCGTTGCAAAGGCCGAAGAAATTAACAGAAATGAATGAGATTGCTAAAATGAAAGGACTAGGGTTTTTAGGGCTTCCGAGAGCAGATCGGGGCAGAGGAAATAATAAAAAAAATGCAACACCGAACACAGGAAAAAAATGCAACGCTCAAGAAACTAACAGAAATAAAAGACTAGGGCTTCTAGGGTTCCTGAGAGCAGAGATCAGAGATAAGAATAATAAAAAGTACCTGGAAGTGAAGCCCCACGATTATTTCCAGAGGGCATCGAACTCCATGTTGAACAGCTCAGCTGTCTCTTCTGATGTTAATGTTCGTTTGCTCCAAAGTTTGCTCAAAATCCAGTTGCCTCATTCCATTCCAGCCTAGTTTCCTCCTCTATCACATACAGACATGGCTCAGACATCGGACCACACACAAACCCGGACTTGACTCAGATTCAAATAACTGATCACATAGATACACCAGAATATACCACACACAAACCCGGACTTAGACTCGGACTCAAATACCAGAACATGGATAGAGGAGGAAGGAGGATGTAAATGTCAAAATTATGTAAGATTTGATATATATATATATATATATATATATATATATATATATATATATATATATATCCTTCCTTCCAACGGATAGATGATTTTCCGTCTTTGCCCCACTCTCTACAACGAATCGTTGTAGATGAGACAAATTTGCTCTTTCTCTTCAACGAATTAGATCTTCATCTGCCACTCTAGCAGAAGGATAAATCCAAAAAGTAGCTGAGTCAGCATATGGAACCGTTAGCAGATGAATGAGCTGGTAAAATCGTGCGTTTTTGTTTCTTTCATTCTTTTCTTCAATTTCGAATCATGCGTTTTTGTTGCTTTCATGCTTTTCTTCAATTTCGAATCATGCGTTTTTGCAGCTTTCATGCTTTTCTTCAATTTCGAATCATGTCTTTTTTGTTCAGCTCCACTCATGGTTTTTGTCAAGGACTTAGGCTTCATTCACGCAGGAACTAATTCCTTCTGATCTGAGCGATCTCATAATGCTGGAAGAGCTCAGAGCTCAGATTCCATGGGAAGTATATGATCCGGTGAAGAGGAACTCGAAAATGCCTCAAGGATTCTTCATCATTGGCTATAAGTTTAACCATTCAACATTGCTACGAGGAATATGGTAAGTTGTTAAACCTCCTGATAGGTTTTTGTAAATATTATGAAGAAATCTGTAGAGACGTCTGTCGCACGTTAATAAAGAAATCGAGGGTTTCCTGGTTTCACGGACTGTGATTCTATTTTTATCTGCACTACTGTATTATTTTATAATTGTATTGACAGGTGGATGGTCTGGGACTACAACGTGTTTTAACCCAAAGTAATAGAGAGGTTCTCGTCGTCTTCTTCTATTTTTCTACACTGGTCTGGTGAGATCCTTTTTATAACTCTTCTATTTCCAACGGAAATTATATTTCCTCCTATATTTCTTTGCTGCATTTGTAAATTCTTGTTGGCCTCGCATTTTACAAATATTCTTGTACCTGGGTTTCAGAATGCATTATGTTTGTTTTTTTCTTTTAAAATAATATTTTAAAAGATTTTAATGGTAGATTTTCAGTGGTCTTGGGTTTCAACGACTTTGAATGGCTAATCTTTAATCGTGTTCAAAGAATTTAGACATTTTTTTAACTGGGTTTTGATAATTTTTTATATAATCCCTTATTGCCAAAATGCTCTGAAGCAGTTCTCGCAACACTTACTGAAAACAAATTTGTAGCCTTCTGTTTTCTCTTATTAATAATTCTTCAGTCTTATGGTCTTGGCTTGATGCTTCTGATGCCAAATTTTTTGGACGATTAATATTCCTTTCAGGAGATTTGGATTAGTTAATTGTGAGATACATTCTCGTCCAACTATTTTCTATTCGGTGGTTTGTGGTTAAGAAATACTAAGAGCAATTCCCTTGTGTATCCCTCTATTTTTAGCAAGCTTCAGGGCTATATAACTTTTGCTTCAGTGGTAGTGGTTGAGGGATGACAAGCAGAGGGCCCATACATCTCTGTATTTTATAACAAGTGTTAGGTTTTGTCTTTGTGGCGCGTAGTTTGCTAGACTACTAGTGCTTATGTGATGGGAAGAGCAGCAACCTCAGTTTATTATCAGACAATTTCCTAATAGTCTAGATTTTTTAATTTATTAAGTATATGCGATATTATGTCAGTGGGAGAGTAGAAACCCCTGCAGGTTATTATTAGACAATTTCTTAATTATCTATACTTGTTTGGTTTTGAATATATGATATTATGCAGTCCTTTTTTCAATATCTCATTAGTGAAGTCTTCCCCAGATATATGTGAGAAAATATTTGCAATGCTCAATTTTTTAATTTATTAAATATATGTGATATTATGTCAGTGGGAGAGTAGAAACCCCTGCAAGTTATTATTAGACAATTTCTTAATTATCTATATTTGTTTGGTTTTGAATATATGATATTATGCAGTCCCTTTTTTCAATATCTCACTAGTGAAGTCTTCCCCAGATATATGTGAGAAAATATTTGCAATGCTCACTGTATTTATAGAATATTGAATAATCTCCACTGAACTTTTTATTATGTTCTAGTCTCAGGCTGGTACTGTTAATGAAGTCTTCCCCAGATATGTGTGAGAAAATATTTGCAATGCTCACTGTATTTATAGAACATTGAATAGTCTCCACTGAACTTTTTATTATGTTCTAGTCTCAGGCTGGTACTGTTACTGTTAGTGAAGTCTTCCCAGATATATGTGAAAAAATATTTGCAATGCTCACTGTATTTATAGAACATTGAATAGTCTCCACTGAACTTTTTATTATGTTCTAGTCTCAGGATGGTACTGTTAGGTGATTAAGGGCTTATATTTATTTCTACATTGACTTGTTGAAGAGTTGTCAATTCCTTCAGATGCCATGCAAGCATTTATAGCTTCTACCTTTTTATCCATGTATGGGATTTGTTTGAGTTGCTTGTTCAGGTTTTGTACCCACATACATTGAATTGAAGAGTTTGCATTGTAAAATAATGTTTTTTAGTAAGATTCTGTGTTATATGTTTAGGAATTATTTGATAGCTGGGAGAGTTTGCATTGTATCAAAGGTTGGGGATTTTTTGATTTTTTTGTTTTCAGATTCTCACTTTATTTGGTATATATAAAAAATGACTAATAAATTATGGAGTAGAAATATAACACTAAAAATTATCTTTTTAAAATTGAAAATATTGGCATGCCTTTCAATTTTTGATGAAATTTATAAGTTACCTGGAATCCATTCTTGTATTCTCCAACTTAGCATTGTGAATTACTTACATGATTGCATCGCATGGGTTATAAACTTAGCATTTTTAAAAGACTTACATGATTGCATCGCATGGGTTATAAACTTAGCATTTTTAAAAGACATAATGTCTTTTAGTAAGATTCTGTGTTATATGTTTAGGAATTATTTGACAGTTGAGAGAGTTTGCTTTGTATCAAAGGTGGGGAATTTTTTGTTTTTTTTGGAATTATTTGATAGTTGAGAGAGTTTGATTTGTATTAAAGGTGGAGAATTTCTTGGTTTTTTTGTTTCAAATTCTCACTTCACTTGATTATGGAGTAAAAATATAACACTAAAAATTATCTTTTTAAAATTGAAAATATTGGCA
Organism: Picea engelmannii; assembly: GCA_009831015.1. NCBI lineage: Eukaryota > Viridiplantae > Streptophyta > Pinopsida > Pinales > Pinaceae > Picea > Picea engelmannii. The sequence continues at coordinate 232,057 of ML782602.1, read as the reverse complement.
TGCCTTTTCACTTTTGATGGAATTTATAAGTTATAAACTTAGCATTTTTAAATAATGTCTTTTAGTAAGATTCTGTGCTATATGTTTAGGAATTATTTGTGAGAGAGTTTGCATTGTAAAATAATGTCTTTTAATAAGATTATGTGTTATATGTTTAGGAATTATTTGACATCTGAGAGAGTTTGCATTGTATCAAAGGTTGGGGATTTCTTGGTTTTTTTGTTTTCAGATTTTCACATCATTTGATATATATAGAAAATGACTAAAATATAATACTAAAAATTATCTTTTTAAAATTGAAAATATTAGCATGTTTTTCAATTTTTTTATGGAATTTTTAAGTTGGACTATGGAGTAGAAATATAACACTAAAAATTATTTTTTTTAAATTAAAATTATTGGCATGCCTTTCAATTTTTGATGGAATTTATAAGTTGCCTGGAATCCATCCTTGTAATCTCCAATAATGCATCCAGGTGTTGATAGCACTGTCCTTTTACTGTTATAAGAAGCTACTTTCAAACTTGCAGTTCATGACCTCGTTATAAGCCTTGTTATGAACTATAGTCATGATAAACTACGTCTGGCTCTTGGGTGATGATGGACTGTTTCTCATCTCGTGTTTGTACATGCTGTTGTAATTGCCAATGCGGAAAACACAATTACCATAAAATAAACAATACATATGCAAACAACAAAGACACAGCAATTTACGTGGTTCACCCAAATGTTGGGCTACGTCCACCAAGCATAGGTATCGGTCATCTTATTATTCAGCTAATGGAGATTACAGTCGGATCTCAATCCTCTCACACTGACTCAGCCTCTACGGGCATACAATTATATAGAAAAAAATCCATATTCTAATTTAGACGGATTGGTTACAACCAACCCAGTTTATAGGATCTAAAATTTCTATTCACGGTATAGTTGTTGTCACCGTTTCCAACAATCTCCACCTTGACAACAATTAAACCGATACCTTGCTCCTGCTTCTGTTCATCACCTTTTCTGCAAGCCAAGAGAAGCCAAACATCATTGTAGCTTCTCTAACAGTACTGGTTTTGTGAACATGTCTGCACAGTTCTCTTTTGTATGCACTTTTTCAAGAGAGACTCCACCTTCATCGATGACCTGTCTTACAAAATGGTACTTGATAGGTATATGTTTTGTTTT
>ML782602.1:204647-227030 GCA_009831015.1 Picea engelmannii | reverse complement strand
TTTCCCAACAGCGCCTTCACCACGCCTTGTTGCACGAGCAGATCGTGCATCTTAACCTTCCAGATCTCGAAATTGTTCTTGCCATTAAACTTTTCAATTTCGAACTTAGCACTCTGCATCTTTTTCATCAGAGGAAACATAAAAGAAACAAACACCACTCTTTGTAATATCCAAGGCCCCTTTTTAAAAAATATGTGGAAAAATAATGTGAAAAATGTTGTGTAATTTTCAAAGAAATTACATTCACCCTTTTAAAAAAAAAAAGGAATTTAATAACAAATTCACTTTACCTTATTTCTCCACCATTTAACATCATCCTCCACTTCTTCAATATTATATTTAAAATGTCAAATATAATAAAATTAACTCTTCCAAATCATACGAATCTTCCTTTCAAAAAATATTGAAGGTACCTTTAATGTTTTAAAAAACAAACAAATTTCATGCGAATGTTTTATTGAAAGGGGGGAGCGCTCCTTACTTCTTCAGCGCTCCTATGGAGGAGATAGGGGTGCGTTGCCCAAAGAATTAGAATCAGCGTATAAGTGATGGGAGGCTGGCGCTCCCTTTAGCCTATAAGGTGAGCGTTGGCTCTCCTTCTGACGCTCCCTTTTAATAAACAACAAATTTCATTTAGACAGCGCACCCATTAAGCTTGGTCTGCGGCGCCGACGCGCCCGTAAACTTGGTCTCGAGCGCCGACGCTTCTCCTTAGTCTTTTTCCCAGCGCTGGCACCCCTGTGCACGTTTTTGCCAAGCGCTGCCACAAAAAACGAATTTTAACGCTGCTAAAATGAATTTCAAGGCTTCGGCTTCTTCCGATCTGCACCCTCCTCAGCTCTTTAGCTCCTGAGCGCTCTGATACCACTTGTTGTAATTGCCAATGTGGAAAACACAATTACCATAAAATAAACAATACATATGCAAACAACAAAGACACAGCAATTTACGTGGTTCACCCAAATGTTGGGCTACGTCCACCAAGCATAGGTATCGATCATCTTATTATTCAGCTAATGGAGATTACAGTTGGATCTCAATCCTCTCACACTGACTCATCCTCTACGGGCATACAATTATATAGAAAAAATCCATATTCTAATTTAGACGGATTGGTTACAACCAACCCGGTTTATAGGATCTAAAATTTCTATTCACGGTATAATTGTTGTCACCGTTTCCAACACATGCATATATATTTTTATCAAATGTAATGCTTGAATGTTTGGTGCCATGTATATTTGTTACCGTGACGACATTTCTTCGTGTCTATAACATTGTATGAGACCAGGGCAAGTTCTTCACTTGTTGCAATTTGTTCTTTCCATTGCAACAATACTAAGCAAATGCAAAAAAAATATTTTCCTTCTTGATGGAATTTATAAGTTGCCTGGAATCTATCATGTATTCTCCAATGATGCATCTAAGTGTTCATAGAATTGTCCTTTTACTGTTATAAAGAAGTTACTTTCAAACTTGCAGTTCATGACCTCATTATAAGCCTTGTTATGAACTATAGTCATGATAAACTAGGTCAGGCTCTTGGGTGATGATGGACTGTTTCTTGTCACGTGTTTGTACATACGTATATATTTTTATCACATGTAATGCTTGAATGGTTGGTGTCATGTATATCTGTGATCACATTTCTTCATTTCTCTAACATTGTATGAGACCAGGGCGAGTGAAGATGTATGAGACTATGGCAAGTTATTCACTCATTGCACTTTTTTCTTTCCATTGCAACAATACTATGCAAATGCAAAAAAAGATTTTCCTTCTTGATGTTAAATTGTAAGTCACTGCTCACTTCTACTTTTTATGCATTTCCGCAACCTGCCTCCCTTTAAAACAGAGGCGGGGACTTTGCAACTCTGAGGCTCTTATTTACATAGTATCAGAGTGATATCAATTCTTGTGAGCGTGTGAAGGTTGGAAACTATAGAAAGTTTAATTTGTAAAGGGAAAGGTATTAGAAAGACTATGTCTCTCCATGATAGCAATGAGCAGATATATTTGAGCAATAAATCAGAGGAAAAAAAAAGATTGGTCCCTCCTAACAGATTTTTCCAGACAAAATATTTCAGGCTCGAGAAAGCACTGCAGATTTCTTGTGACAAAATGATGCATACAGGCTAGCAGATCAAGATGTCCCAGCAGAAGGAGACACAGATACCATCCTTTTCAGGATCAATGTCTGGCCCGCTTAGTATGTTGAATCATAAGTGAGCCCTCCCTTCTATCTTACAATGGTTAGTGGCAATCTTTCTCTGCAGATAAATGTGCAGGCCCAAAAAGTTGAGGTGGATGTTGCTCATCATCTGTATCAACTCTATTACTGGGTGATACTTTTACCAACTCTATTACTGGGTGACACTTTTTCCATGAGTTGGGAACCTTCTACACCTTTGTCTCTATCAACCCATTCACAGTAGTACCAACAAACTGCAAACTAGCACTAGCACAACACTTGCTAGGTTGTTCTAGAACGCTATGAATGGCACCATAGTGGGTCTCGAAGCCCTCTAAACCAACCACTAAATGATAGTTTTTACATTTTCCCCAACAATCACTAAAGCTAAGATGTTGTCAAAATAGGAGAATGATGGATGTAAAGTTGATGCAGTAAAGCCAAAGATTCTAATCAAGGTATGGTACGGTTAGACAATAATGACAAGGATGATCCTTTAGTGATTAGACTAACATTTTCGATGCAGTTGGATGTGAAGTTGATGCAGTAAAGCCAAAGCTTCTAATCAAGCTATGTTAGGGTTAGGGTTAGACGGGTTAGACAATAATGACAAGGATGATCCTTTAGTGATTAGACTAACACTTTCAATGCATTCGATGCAGTTGGAGTTTTGAGCATATATATGTCAAAAAATAGGAAAGAAGCATTAGATAGTTGTAAAGAGGATCTTCGGGTATTTGCATGGCACTATAAATTATGTAATTTTCTACCAATGAATTTATGGTTTAGATAGAGTGATAGATGTATAAGGCTTTGTTCATGTAAGTTGTGTTGAAGATTTTGATTGTCGAATATCTAGATTCTACAAGTGGTTGTGTTTAACTTATTTGAAATAACAATTAGTGGGATGAGCAAGAGACACACTGTGGTTGCATTTTCAACTATAGATATTGAATACATGTTACACACCCATGCAAGTATGCCAATTGTATAGTTGCATTACGATAATCAAAGTGCAATCTTTTTGACAAATAAATTTGTGTATCATTTTAAGACAAAACATAATGATGTATAGTACCATTTTATGAGACATGGTTGAAGACAAGGTGTTGTTGGAGAAGGTTGATACCTTGAAGAATGTAACAGATTCATTGGCAAAGTTTATTAAGATTGGGAGGTTATCTTAGTGTAGTAGAGAAGCGACGGACATTGTTGACTTAAACCTTTGACCTTATAAATATTAGACCTTGTTTTATAAATAAAATAAGTGGAAGAATGTAGGAGATATGTTATACTCTTTGCATGTAGAGTTTGCATTCATTCACGAGTTAGCTACCCTATGTACAGTTCCAACAAATTAGTGGGAGGGCCATGGGGGGTCTTACCCCCCTTCCCTTTGGGTTTTGAGTTGGCCCTAAAAAAAAATTGGATCCATTTTTTGTTCATGTTTTTCTTGTTTTCATGCTTTTTCAACTGATGCTTTTCAGCGTTGTAATTTAATTTTAATTAATGGATTTAGGTTGTAATCTACTTCAGGTTAAATGATTAAAGCTTTGAATGTTAAGGAATATTAAAATATTGTATTGTGAATGGTCAAGATATACAAATGAAGAAAAGAGAAGTGTGGTGCTAAGTTGAACTGATTTTCTTAGTTTAAGGCTTTCAAGGTAAATTTGTGTATTGTGTGTTTACCATAATTTACTTTCTATTTGCTTAAAAATCTATGCATTGTTTCACTTGAAGGGATCAAAACTTTTATATTCTTTATTATATTTACATAAATAACAATCACTCAAAATCATTGTTGAAAATCCAAAACCAGCATTTTAAAAGCTTGCAAACTAAACTAATAAAAATATAACATTTGTCAATATATATCAATGTATAATCAAATGTAAGTAACACTGATAAAGATAAAAAATAACATCAATCCCTAGTTTCGAAATTATCCATTTACATAATTAAATTTTGTAAAAAAAAATAGGAATTAAATTTCCCAAATCACATCATAAATATAAATGGATGATGAAGAAATATGACCTATTTACATATTTGCAACAAAATATTCAGTACAGTTTCAAATACAACACTTAATTTACATCAATGTATAAATTTGTTAATATCAAAATAATATTTTAAATAGTTATTAGATTTTGGCGATCAAACTTTTTTTTTTTTTGGCTCGATGTAAAAATAGTTAATTTGGCTATATGTCAAAATGGTTAATTGTAGTGTTGCCAAAGTAGTTTGTCTTTTGAATAATCCAAATGGTGTAAAAATAGTTAATTTTGGCTAGATGTAAAAATGGTTAATTGTAGTGTTGACAAAGTAGTTTGTCTTTTGAATAATCCAAATGGTGTATATAGAAAGTGTCTTATATTATGATTATTAGTATTATTAAATATAGTGTTTCAAATGGTGTATAATGGTGTATATAGAAAGTGTTTTATATGATGATTATTAGTATTATTAAATATAGTGTCGATAAAGTAGTTTTATTTTTTAAGAAATTGTTTATTTAAAATATTATATATTTTTGTGTGAAAAAAAAAAAAAATTAAAAAAGATTAAACTTATTTGTATTAATGGTTAATTGTAGTGTTGTCAAAGTAGTTTGTTTTTTGAATAATCCAAATTGTGTATATAAAAACTGTCTTATAATTAGTATTCTTAAATATAATGTTGATAAAGTAGTTTTATTTTTTAAGCAATTGTGTATTTAAAATATTATATATTCTTGTGTGAAATTTTTTTTTTTTTTTTTTTTAAGATTAAGCTTATTTGTATTATATAATAAAGGGATATTTAAATTATTTGTTTTATATAATAAAGGGATATTTAAATTATGAAAAATTATTTGTTTAATATTGAATATTTTAAAAATTAAAATATTTTATATTTTATATGTAATTAAAAGAGTAATAAAGATTTTGAAATTGATCCCCTGGATGGGGTGCCACCTAGAGACCACATTTCACATGATGTGTTGGCAACAGAGGCAGTTAAAGCCCCTCACCGCCAGCACCCTCCCCAATTCACTTGACATGCCTCACATTTATGTAGAGCAGAGCATAGAGTTTCATGATGGCCCAACAACTTTAATGGTGTTTACGGGAACTGGTATGATAGCCTCCACCCACAACCCTTCAACATTCATGGTGTCCATTGCTATCACCTCACTTATTACAATATAGGGATTTCCTCGTTGTTGGTTTTATCTCTGGTTTTCACCCTTAGTCTCTCATTCTCCCTTGGCTATCACGATTTGGCTCTCCCAGGCCTATGGTCTTTTCATTTCATCCCTCCCAAGCTTCTTCGGCCTCCCCACTATGCACTCTTCTACCCTTAGGCTTAGCTTCGTTATGCCCCGTGAGAAAGGCAAGCCCAAACGCGGGCCGACCTACTATAGCCAAATGAGCAGGCACCGTCGCACTGGACCTGTGGCTCCTCATCCCTTTCCAAGAAACAACCTGACCCTTTCTCCCCACTCTGATCAGAACTGGGACATGGAAGCCCAGGCAAAGCCTCAGTCGCCTATCTCAAAGCCCAATTACAGAGGTTGCATAATGGAGGAGGAAATTCCTCCACACTGGGTAGAGATTCCTCATCACTTATAGGACATCGACGGTGAACCAATGACACGGGTAGAAGAGGAGCTTCGTCCAAGGCGGCCAAATTGCTGCAAAAATGCCACCGACCCCAAAGAGACAGACCCATAAATCAATTGGGGTGAATTCTGGCATGAAAGAGAAGGACACGATTTTCCTAAGGTGCCAATGTAGCAGGTCTTGGATAGCCATGCCTCGCCTAGATCGTGCAGGCTCACAGAGGAACACCTAGACCTCATTTTTGAGATGAGGAGGGACCTAGCCGAGCAAATGTACAGCCAGAGCCTCCTAAGAAAGCACATGGATTTCCTGTTTGATTCCCTATCAGGCGATCTTGCAAAGAGACGTTATCCAACTTGCTTCTAGCCTTATGCCTTCATAGTCAGCCAGAATGAAAGCCTGGGTTTGCCTCATGTTCAGATTTTCTACTGTTAATTTCCTGGTCTTAGTTGTTTTGTTTTCTTGTTGTCATGAAACTCTAGAGCAAACTGCATGTTTTGGTTTCCATATACATGGAAGAACAGGTGGAAAGTTTTTACATTTCTCATACATATGTTATTTCTATGCACAGTGCCACCTATGCACAATAGTGTCCATGCACAGTGCCACCTGTCCTGGTTTCCACGACTGTGGCAGAACAGGTGGTGAGTCTGGTTGTAATCTTTTGACAAATGTTTTTTTTGAGAGCATGAGGTAATATAGTCTCTTTTTTGTTTACAAAAGAAAAAAGATTCTGAAATTGAAAGGAGGGGAACAATGGTGGGAGGTGTAGGATAGAGGGTTAGGGTTTGTTGATAAGAGGGAAATGTCTAAATTTTTTACAAGGGATCTTCAGATTCTGAGCGGGGGAATAAGGTGCAGGGATGGAAACAACTCTAGAGACTTAAACAAGTGCAAGTGGTCGAGATCAACCATAAATAGTGTCTTTCAAGGATGTAGTGGCAGAGCGAGTTGGGCATCCGTTAGAAGATGTAGAAATGAGGGGGGGAGGAAAGGCTGCAGTCGAGAGTGAAATACCAGAAGAGGTAGACCTTGTGAAGAGTCGTGTGGACAAACAAATGGTGAATGAGTGCTTGGTTAGAATAAATGAGAACCTCATATATGAGGTTACCTCATCACACATTGGGAACTATTCCAACATATGAAATACCATGATCCAATAGGAAATTTCATGGGAATCTGGCCCTCGGAGAAGGATTTGGTGGTGTGGGTAAAATCACATTGGAAGGTGAAAAGACAAGTGGATTTGAAACTAGGTTAAAAGGGTTTCTTCACATTTTGTTTTTCCAGTGCCGAAGATCAATATCGAACATTTGAACAAGGCCCATATTCTTAGCTCTGCAGGCTTGCATATTAGATATTGGTTTGGAAGATTTTCTTGTGAGAAGGAGGAATTCACAAAGGCTCTGGACTTGATTAGGTTGTATTCCTTGCCTCTTGAGTTCTACGAGATGGAAACCCTAGAAGGAATATGGAATACCCTAGGATATTTCATCAAGGTATCCAAGATAACTAAAAAGACAATGTATACGTCCTATGCAAGGATTTGTGTATATCGGAATGTTGCAGGCGCTCTTTGATAATCAATAATTGTTTCATATCATGACAATGACTAGAGTCAGAGAATGGATTATGAGCACATACCTTTTAGATGAAAACAATACCATGTTCATGGCCATCTCTTCAAAGAATGCCCTTTAAATGCCAAAAATGAAGAAAATAAACCAAAGGAAGGAGTGGATGCAAAAGGTTTTTCCAAGATCCCAAGCAAAAGAAAGGTATGTCGAAGAGAAAACAAACTAGGTGGGGCAATAGCAGAAAACAATACAAATCAATTTGAATCCGTAGCGAAAGAGACAAGCAAGGAGGAGCAGAGGGATCAAAAGGATACATAAACGAATATGACATAGTAGGGAGAGCAGACCCCAAAGTGTAAAAATCCAGATCCAAGTTCAGAGACAATCTTGATTGAAGAAGGAGAAGTAGAAATGAAGGACACACAAGAAAAAGAGGGAACACAAGAGGAAGATGAAGAAGAGGAAATGACATGGGATATGCATCAAGAGTAAGTGGAGGTTGACATGAAAGCATTGAAGGCAGCGTATGGAGAACACGAAATCAATAATGTGTCGAAATAACAACTATGTAAACTCCAACGTAAGTTGCTTAAGAGCAAAGGGAAAGAGGAGATACAAGGAAATTTGACAACTACTTCAGGAAACCTAGGGATAAAAACTAATCCCCTGGAAATATTGAAAAAATCTCCCAAGGAGGAAAAAAAACAAGGTAGGAACCCCATGCAGAAAATAGAAGAAACAAGGGGCCCTCATGGATTCTGGCTAGATCCTAGGACTCCCGGAAAAATATTTCCAACCCCAACCATAGTGTTGATATGAAGACAATGTCATGGAACGTAAGAGGCCTCAATGCCATGTCCAAACATAGGATGTTACAGAAGATGATTATGCGGGAGAAAGAAGATTTGGTCATGTTACAAGAAACTAAATGTGATAGGAATCGATGCGGAGAATAGCCTAGAATATCTAGAAAGGTTGTGAAGTGGAAGTAATAAATGTTGAGGGAGCCTTGGGAGGGTTAACCATCCTCCAGGACCCGACGATCATGACCATAGAAATTCATTCCAAATCCCCCATAATTTTAACGACAAAGTATACAAGCATAGGTACACAAGGTCATGGATATATATCCAATGCATATGACCCGTTATCACGGGTCCTGGAGAGAGAATTCCTAGAGTCACTAAACTTTTTGGGATTGACGTTGAAAGACCAACATTGGCTCATAGGTGGAGACTTTAATATGATGACAACATTATTGGAAAAGAAGGGAGGGCTCAAAAGATTAGATGGGGAGAACGAGGCCTTCAAGTCCCTAATCATGAACCTCAGACTAATAGGCATCCCCACAAGCATTGGTTTGTTTACTTGGAACAACAAAAGAGGGGCAGAGAAACAAGTCGATGTATGTATGGATAGATTCCTTGTCACCGAAACCCTATTCAACAGGAAGTCACGATAGACATTTTATCATACTATGTGTTTGATCATTGGCTAATATCGCTAACCTGGCAAAGTAAATTGATCCCTAGGCCTAAGCCCTTTCACTTTGAAAAATTCTGGATGGATCACCCAAATTTCTACCAAACATAGAAATGTGGTGGAAAGAATAAATGGACCTCTAGGGAACAAAGATGTATTGGTTCCAACAAAGACTCAAAAACATCAAAATGAGTATACGGGCATGGAACAAGGAAGTCATCAAAAACATTTTTGAGGAAAAAAGAAAACCGGAAGCAAAAATGGTAGCTATCCAAAAAAAGGAAATACAAGGTGAGTGAACCAAGGAGGCAATGCACAGAGAATAACAGCGTAGACTGGAATTGAATAAAAGAGATAAACAAGAAGAGACTCTTTGGGAAAGAAAAAAATCTAGGATAAGGTGGTTGAGAGAGGGGGATAAAAATACAAAGTTCTTTCATGATTCCCTCCTGAAAAGACAAAACTAGAATAGGATTGTTGTGTGGAGATCTGAGGCGGGTGAAAGTTTAGAGACCAATGAGGAAATCGAGAGAGAATTGGTAAATCACAACTACCAACTTCTCAAGGAGAGAGGAGCAATGGGAGGAGGAGACACATAGGATAACAAGTTGTATTCCCAGAACAAAACCATGGCCTCATGAGACCAACAACTATAGAAAAGGTGGAGAGAATAGTGAAATATATGGCCTCGGGAAAGGTGTCAGGCCCAAACAATTTCAATTTCGATTTCTTCCAATCCTACTAGAAAATCATTGGATGAGATATTTGGGAAGTAGTGGAAGAATCTTTCTCTTCCAGAGCCATCCTCTAGGATTTCAATACCACTTTCATTACACTAATACCCAAAGAACGAGAGGCCAACATTGCATATAAGTTTTGTCCTATCTCTCTCTGTAATGCCATTTATAAAATCATATCTAAACTAATTGCTAATAGACTAAAACCTCTCTTGAGGTCTATCATATCCCCGGAGTGGAGGAGGTTTTTGGAAGGACACCAAATCCTTGATGGGATAATAGTTTCTCATGAGACTATATATTCCCTCCAAACCTCTAAGAAAATTGGAATTTTGTTTAAATTGAATATCTCCAAAACATATGATTGCATCAATTGGAAATTCCTTCAAAAAATGGTAGAAGCTTTCGGTTTTGGAGCTAATTGGGTTCTATGGATAAAGAAGTTGATATCTTCAACGTTCTTTCTATTTTCATCAATAGATCCCCGTCACGGGATTTCAACCCCTCCAGGGGTGTTAGGCAAGGGATCCTCTTTCACCTTATCTTTACATCATCCCGGTGGAGGGGTTGGGGTGCTTCTTGCATCAATCCCTATTTGAGGGGGACATCAAGGGAATCAATCTCCATCCCCTATCTACACCTATGACGCACCTCTAATTTGTAGATGATACTTTTATGATGGGGCAACCATCAGTGAGAGAGGCACTCGCTTTCAAGAAGTTGTTAGAGGCCTTTAAAAAATCCTCGAGGGCCCAAATTAATTTGACCAAATCTCAAATTTTCTTTTTCAAATCTCTTGTAGCAATCCAAAAAACCATTGTCCTTATATTGGGCTTCCAATGAGCTTCTCTCCCATCAAATTATATGGGGGCTCCTTACTAGATAAAGCTATCTGCAATGTCTCATGGGAGGAACTGTTAGCTAAATTAGAATCCAAGTCGACTAATTGGACACATTGTTTCCTCACTCTTCCGGGGAGGATCTTATTGATTCAATCGGTCCTCATGTCAATGCCTTTGTATCTATTTTAGTTGATGGCAACCCCAAAGAATATAATTAATAAAATAAAAAAATCTTCAGTGTTCCTTCCTCTGTGGAGGGGCAACGAAAAAAAAGAATGGGCACTGGTGGCTTAGGAAAAAACTATGTATGCCCAAATCCCATGAGGGAGTTGGTATCAAGGAACCACAACACTTAGGCCATGTGTTGGAAGCAAGTATATGGTGGAGATTGGTAAAAATCCCCGAAGCACTTTGGGAAAAGGTATGGAAGCTCAAATATGCACCTAAGACCCCCCAGGAGTTCTAATCATATTAAATGGGGTGAGACTAGGGTCCTTGATTTGAAGCAATGCCTAGAAAAATAGAGGACTTGTCCAAAAACATAGCTTATGGGAGGTGCATGATGGTTGTTCAACTTTATTCTGGGATGTCGCATGGGAACAACAACCTATCCTGGGGTGTAACAAGTGTTTGTTGCAAATAGAAAAAACCATGATAAATGAAGAATGGGTCAAGGTACATCAATATTGGCATGTTGTGCAAGATAAAAGAGGGATCTATGACAGAAGATGGAAATATAGGGAGGAATGGCCTATGGAATGGAGTGAGGAACTAAAACATGTTTTGGAGGAGGCACTGCAGAACACACAGATCCAAGCAAGAACATGGCATGATGTTTTGAGATGAGGGAGTAGAGAAGATGGAACTTTCAGAGTGTGTGATTCTTATATGTTAGTTTCGAGCCTGGAGGAGGAGAATAAAAGAGATGTGTGGATTAAAATTTGGCAATTAGCCACGTGGCCAAAAATATCAACCTTCATCTAGCCAGTGGTGCGATGGAAAGTCCTAACTTGGGACCACCTAATTAAACGTGGCTATGAAGGACCATCCATATGTATGATGTGCCAAAGGGATGGGGAAACTCTAGATCGCCTCCTTTGGTCTTCTAAGGAAGCGTCATCCCTTTGGAATAAGGGAGTGGAGCTATTTAGGTGCTCAGACAAGAGAAAAAATGAAATCTCCAATTCAATTGAGGATTGGTGACCTGATCCTTTCTCAAATCCCATTCTCAACAGGGCTTAGAATATATTCCCAGGTTTTCTAATATGGAATTTATGGAAGGAAATAAACAAAAATATTTTCAAACATAGACAACTCTCGCTTGATTAGGTTTGGCACATTATCCACTTGAACTTCAAGGAATCGATTGTATCCTTTACATGATCAATAGAATATGGGGTGCTGAGAGCGAAAGAGGATCCCATTTTCAGGAATTGGAAGCTAGAATAATGTTATAATCAAGCAACAAAAGTTCTCAGCCAACCTCAATGCAAAACAAAGAAAAAGTGGACTCCACTACCGAAGGGCATACTAAAGCTAAATTTCGACGAGGCATCGAAGGGAAACCCAAGAACTTCAGGGGAAAAGGGGTTTTTTTCGCAATGCAAAAGGGAAAATACACTCGCTATTTGCAAGTAAATTGGGGAACAACACGAATAATGGAGCAGAATTGGAGGGACTAGTAAGAGGTCTCTGAATTGCCCAAGAACAAGGGTATAGGTTGATAATGGTGGAGAGAGACTCCCTTTTGTTGATATCAGCTCTCAAGAAACTGATAAACGGGTCACATCATGACAAAATATCCAAAAACTGGTGATTAACATTTGGACTATTGGAGGTAGCTAGGTCGGTCAAGTCTATCGTGGTGGTCATCCCCGAACATGTGAGATGAAATGCTAATGCAATGGAAGATTTTATGGAAAATGCAAGATTTTCGCAGGAAAATTAGCACAAATTTTGGAGGATGGGGGAGCCCATTCCTTTGGAGCTACTAGAGGAAGTCATGACACTGAGTGAGCTGGACTTCCGATTCCTAGATGGGGTGATACTTGTCGGTATTGGGCATTACCTACATGGAGCCATAGAGGATCGACGTGATAGAAATAGAGGGTGGTACAACTAGCAGATTGCTAGAGGATGCGACAAAGAGCAGGAGGAGTAGCAACTCTAAGTTAAAAGGGTTCATAACGGCTCGTCCCATACATGGTATTGATGACAACCATTAATGCAAGAGGTGGTCGACCTGTTGGGAGTACACAACCATTAGTAATGAGGAAGGAGAAGCTTTAGGAAGAGAGAATGGTGAGTACCTTGGGAAATTATGCAGAGGTGAGGAGCGGTGGTTCAATGAAGGGTCGATGGGTTTTGGTTGTTTCTCAGATAACCAGGTTGGGCAGGGGGGGTTCTCTAGGAATAGACCTCCCAAAGTAGAGAAATGAGAGAAAAATGTTTGGTTTTGGGTTTTGGGGGGAATTATGGTGAAGTAGTTGTGGGGTAGGGAAGGTCTAGATCCCTGGGCGACAAGAAAGGAGATAGGGTCTCAAGGAAATAAGGTGGTCGATACCTAGGCAAGGAGCACCAGAAAGAACAACTCGATAAGGTGCATGGAAAATAGGGAGCGTCTGCCTCTTTCCTTTGGTAAAGTGAGAGATAGTTGTGTCCAATATGACTAGATGTCGGGTAAAGAAGGAGAAGGTCAATAGATAGGTGGGGAGGACATAATAAGCTTCTTCTTCCCATGAACCTATGAACAATATACACGTAGCAAGAGAGGTTTGGCCGGTAGGATCTTGGTATCAAAATATATGATCAGAGGCAGAAAAAAGGAAATCAAGGAGGTAGAATAAGCGATCTGAGGTTAGAGGCAAACCGTGACAGAAGAGAAGATTTTGGAGGAGGTTCGGGACTAGGTAGATGGCCCATATTATTCCAGGACCAAATAAACTAAGTACTTCAATATAGTAGAAGCATACTGGATAGTGAAGGAAATGGTTGGGAGGGCCTTAGAAAAGAGTAAGAGGGAACAAAGGGACATTCTGCATGCACTCGGAATATTTGAGGGGAAATTCAAGTTATTCTGCAAGTTCCAACATGGAATCCATTTCAAGGTTACCCCATGAGGTTAGTGTCCTAAGTTGCATGAGTGATCCAGGTGGATATTGGTGGCCACCCACCTATTCCAACTGGCTCCTCTTGTTCGTTTTTAGTTCAACACGTTCTTCTGTACTTCTTTGTAATTGTGGGTTCTACACTTCTAGGGTTGTATGAAGCCATACACATCTTCCAAGTGGATAATGGTGGCCTCTCACCTAATCCAACTAGCTTATTTTGTATGTTTTCATGTCAACACATCTTGTTGTACTTCTAGGGCTGTTTTGGAGCCCTAAACAATGTTTTTTTGGCTCGCCACAGTCAAACTGTAGACATAGTCAAATTTTGACGGCGTAATGTGTAGTTCTCTGAAAGACATTTCCAACGGGTTATCACATGCCTAAAAAAGAGGTTGTATGAAAACGTTACGACCCCGAGAAGTTGAGGTACCAACTTACCCATAAGGGCCCACATGACTTTTGGCGTTTCACCTCCCAGGGTTAGGTTTTTGGATGTCTAGGGTTTTGGCATTCATGAGTAATATCAAAAAGGCCTCTAGAGTCTCATTGTAATCATTCTACTCAGATGGATGTGTGTAGCAACCACATCTCTTCTCAGAGATAGCTACCATCATTTGAGCAAGTGTTTCAGTTCTGTACTTTTACAGTTTCAACATATTTCATTTATTCAATAGAATATATTGTTCATTGGATATATGTGTTGTTCTTCATATCTCTATTGTTATTGTATTCAGTCTGTTAATCAGATTGTTTCGCTTCTAAATCTGGATCAGTGGTATCATACCTGTATGCTCTTCATTTATTTTTCTTCGTGCATGTACCCGACAAGATCTGGGTACAAGAAGTTGGGACTCGAACCAATCGAGTCGTTGCAAGATCGATCGCACTGAGCCCAACAACAATCCATGGGGGACGAAAAAAAAGATGGTGGAGCAGGAGATCCTATTAAAATGTTTCTCGAGGAATCCCTTGGACGATAAAGGAACAAAATGATTGACAACTTTGCGCAGATCCTTCGATAATTTCCCATAGGAGAAGCATATTCATCAAACGGCCATGCAACCCCCTTCAAGGTACATGTAAATTTTGATATTCCATTATTTGAAGGACTGATAGATGCAAATGTTGTAGATAAATGGTTGAATCTGCTCGAAGGGTATTTTTCGGTCCAAAATTTTTCTGATAGGGAAAATAATAGTTTTTCACTCCTCAAGGTCGTCCCCCATGTTAAGGATTGGTGGGATACTTACTCTGAGCAAAGGGTCGTAGAGGAATCTGCAATATTTGCGGTTGCCCCTACATGAGATTCCTTCCAGGATGCCATTAAAGAACAATATTGCCCTGTTGGAAGCTACGAGGACCAGTACACTAGATGGACCACCCTGTGTCAAGAAAGAGACCAGACAATACCAGATTTCACCAATATTTTCCATACCTTTTGCACCAAATTGGGTATCAAAGACTCTAGAGAGACATCTGGTGCTCAAATACCACAGATGTTTTCATAGATACATTCAAACAGAGATGGAGTTTCTGGGCATCGCCTCATTAGGCACGACTTATAGATATGCTCTCAAGATCGAGCATAAATTTAAGCAGAAGAGGCGAGAGTTTGGATCTACAAACTCCTCACAGCCGAAGCAGGGAAAAGGTGACCCCAACCCACACAACAAGGGACTGAGATAATATGGCCACTCTCAGGAAAACCAGTCCAAGCTGCAACACAAGAAGGGAAATGAGAAGACGAAGAAAGATGCGGGAAAATGGTGTGAGTACCATAAAATCCCTTGGCACAACACTGAAGAATGTCGCTCCAAGTAGTCACTCATGGTCGAGATGAAGGATTCTGAGTCAGAAGTCGATTTTGATTCTGAATCAAATCCAGAAGGAGGGAAACAAATTATCGATGTTGAACCTAGTGCCACTGTCGCTACCACCAAATTCTAGCGAAGTGAACCAAAAGAACGAGAGGAAGGGGAACGCCTCTTTCACTCACATATGTGGGTAAAGGGGCCTCCGCTTCATTTCATTGTCGATAGTGGTAGTCAGAAGAAACTAATATCAGGAGAGGTCGTCAAGCGGCTGGACCTGCCGACGACACCGCACTCGAAACCCTATGCCATCAGTTGGCTTCGCCAAGGGAGAGATCTCTGTGTCGGCCAACAGTGTCATCTGCCCTACGACATCAAGCCTTTCAAAGATGAGGTATTGTGTGATATTTCTCCCCTTGAAGTTTGTGATTTTCTCTTAGGGAAACCATATTTGTGGAAGCGTCATGTTTTGTATGAGTCTAGACACTACAATGTTATTATTACTTTGGGTAGACAATTGTACATGATACCATAGGTAGTGTCGCCTACCGCTATTTCTTTAATCTCTGCTAAGCAATGCAGTAAGTTCATTTCACAGACTCGGAAGTTCGTCTTCTTTGTGATCCGTTCTTACAGTAAGTAGAAGGTCGCGGCCACATCCGTGGCCTCTACACAGAGCCTCTCTTTGCAACAAAAGCAAGTGGACAAGATCGTGGAAGAATATAGAGATATCTTCTCCTCACCCACCGGGGTACCAATGCACTTCCAAGTCAAGCATCCAATTGATCTGGCCCCCGGTGCACCTCTACATAATGGACCAGTCTATCATCGCTTATGGATGGAAAATGACGAAATCATCCGTCAGATCCAAGAGATTCTTAAAAAGGGTCACATCAGACCTAGCTCCTCTCCTTGCGGAAGCTCAATTGTGCTAGTACAGAAGAAGGATGAGACTTGGCGACTTTGCATTGATTACGGATCCTTAAAAAAAATCATAGTCAGGAACTGATACCCAATTCCCAGGATTGATGACCTTCTTGACCAACTCAAGGGGGAAAAGTTCTTTAGTAAGATTGACCTAAAGTCTGGCTACCACCAAGTTCCCATAGAACCAACTGATGTATGGAAGACAACTTTCAATAATAAAGAAGGTCTCTTCGAATGCCTGGTCATGCACTTCGGCTTAACAAATGAACCAACCACTTTCATGAGGCTGATGGATGATGTATTGAGACCCTTCACCAACTCTTTTGTGGTGGTATATTAGGATGACATCCTCATCTTCAACAGAACTTGGGAGGAGCACATGCGGCATATTCAATAGGTTTTGAGCACTCTATGGCAGCACAAGCTATATGCCAACTTGGAAAAATGATCGTTTGGCATGAAAAGGGTCCAATACTTGGGCTACATTGTTTATGAGCATGGAGTACATGTTGATCCAACTAATATCCAAGTCATCTGTGACTGGCCAGCCCCGACCACACTAACCGAGCTTCATAGCTTCTTGGGACTGACCAACTTCTATCAACGGTTTGTGTTGGGATTCTCCCATATTGCATGGGCCCTCAACCAGGTGACCAAGGACGGTGGCAGGGTAAAGTTCGTATGGGGGAAGGAACAACAATGTGCATTCGATGACCTGAAGCATCGCTTGTGCTCAACTCCAGTACTCTCCTTGCCCGATCTGCAACAACCGTTCGATATTGAGACTGATGCATCTGACTATGTTGTAGGCGCATTTCTCACTCAACATGGTCATCCAATGGCAGACCATAGTGAGGCACTCTCTGATATTGTCCAGAAACACCCCACCTATGACAAGGAAATGTATTCCATTGTACAAGCCTATTGTCAATGGAAACATTACATTCTAGGAAAGGAGACGATCATCCACACTGATCACAAGCCTTTGCAGTTCATACAGACACAGGGGAAATTGCAGAACGACCGCCATCAGATGTGGTCCACCTACCTGATACAGTTCCATCTCAACATCAAGTACAAGACAAGGATATCAAATCATGTCGTTGACTGCCTCAATCGACCTCCTGTGGTTGCACTCGCCACTGTGATCCATTCTTGCGGGAATGAGGCATTTGAGTGGCCCCCACTTTATCAACAATATCCATACTTCTCCACCACCTATCAACTATTGGGTACAGGCACGACTGTCACTGAATTTCACATTCAGGACAAACTATTATTCCATCTAGGCCATCTATGTGTTCTTACAAGCGAGCGTGCAAAGATGATTTGGGAAGCCCACTACAGTCGGATGGCAAGACATTTTGGCATGGAGAAAACTCTAGTCATTCTTCAGAAACATTTTTATTGGTCAAAACTTCGACAGGACATCAACAAGTATATCAGATCTTGCACTTCCTGTGCCATTGCCAAGCCAACCATCAAGAAACAAGGCTTATACACCCCTCTTCCTACTCTTGAGAAGCCTTGGGCATCCATCTCGATGGATTACATGTCTGGCCTTCGTCCACCAAGCACGACAATGATTGTGTATTTGTGGTCGTTGATCGATTTTTGAAGATGGCCATCCTCACAACCTACAAGAAGAATATCACAATGACAGATACTGCCAAGTTCTTCTTCGAGCAAGTGTGGTTCCATTTTGGGATACCACAGACCGTCATCTCTAACCGAGACAGTAAGTTCCTCAACACATTTTGGTCGATTCTCTGGTCACTATTGGACACCAAGCTCACTAAATCCACTGCTTTCCACCCCCAAACAGACGACCAAACAAAGGTCGTCAATCAAATGATCGTGCACATCCTGTGCATGTATAACTCTAAGAATACGCGTACATGGGATGAGAGTCTCCCATATGTTCAACACAGTTACAATAGGGCTCTCCATAGCTCCACTGACCATAGCCCATTTCAGGTGGGGCTGGGATTCCAACCCTTGGGTCCCATTGATGTTGCACTACCTCCTGCCACCACATAGACCGACTCTTCCCATGTTCAGTCTGAGACCGAAAAAGACACCAAATTCATTGAGTGGATCCAACACATCCACCAATAGGTCCAGGAGATTTTGCAGAAATCCAATGCTAAGTATAAGCAATGCCGTGATCAACATAGGGTATTGCACCAGTTTCAGGTTGGTGACAAAGTCTAGTTACATTTTCAGAAGGAGTGTCTCACAGGGGCCCATCGAAAGCTCCACCCACTTCGCTATGGGCCTTACACTATCACCAAGGCTGTGGGTAGCAATGCTTTTGAGCTCAACACTCCATCCTTCCTTAGCATGGACCCAATGTTCAATGTGGACCTCCTTCGACCATATTTTCCATCATTATTAGACACCTCAGAGATCGCATAACAACTGACACCAACAAAGCTCAACCCTGACTGCATGGAACAAGCATCCACTGATCAGATAGTGGACACATAGGTCAAGGACACTCGTCAACAGAGGATTCAGCTTTATCGGGTTGTCAAGGCGGGGAAGCTCCTACACCAAGGCAAGTGGTTCACCTGGGGCCAAATCCAGCAGAAGTTTCCTCACATGATGGGGGAACTCAACGCAATGGAAACCATTGATTCCTAAGGGGGGAGGATTGATCCAAGTGGATATTGGTGGCCACCCACCTATTCCAACTAACTCCTCTTATCGGTTTTTAGTTCAACACGTTCTTTTGTACTTCTTGGTAATTGTGGGTTCTACACTTATGGGGTTGTCTGAAGCCCTACACATCTTTCAGGTGGATACTGGTGGCCTCTCACCTAATCCAACTGGCTTATTTTGTATGTTTTCATGTCAACACATCTTGTTGTACTTCCAGGGCCATTTTGGATCCCTAAACAATGTTTTTTTGTCTTGCCATGGTCAAACTATAGACGGAGTGAGAGTTTGACAACGTCATGTGTAGTTCTCTGAAAGACCTTTCCAATGGGCTATCACGTGCCTAAAACGGAGGTCGTATGCAAAAGTTATGACCCCAGAAAGTTGAGGTACCAACTTATCCATAGGGGCCCACATGACTTTTGGCGTTTCACCTCCTAGGGCTAGGTTTTTGGATGTCTATGGTTTTGGCATTCATGAGTAATATCAAAAAGGCCTCTGGAGCCTCATTGTAATCATTCTGCTCAGACAGATGTGCGTAGCAGCCACATCTCTTCTCAGAGATAGCTACCACCATTCGAGCAAGTGTTTAAGTTCTGCAGTTTTACAGTTTCAGCCTATTTAATTTATTCAATAGAAGATATTGTTCAGTGAATATCTGTGTTGTTCTTCATATCTCTTTGTTTATTGCATTCAGTTTGTTAATCATTTTGTTCCGCTCCTAAATCCAGATCAATGAGGAGGCAGACGAAACTCTGAGCGGATTGGGTTCAAAAAAATGGCCAATCAACGTGGAAGAAGATGAGGCTGCCACAAGGACAAGAGCTGACACTAAGGCTACTCATCACTAGGCAAGAGCACAGGGAGTCTGGGTTTGATTTAGCTTCTATGTTGGTGTTTCATATGTGTGAAGTTGTCTTAGTAGGCATAGAGTATATTAAAATCAGATAGATAGTGATAACAATGTATGATCAATCTCCAGACTTATAGTTTTTTGGGTGATCTCAGACCTAATAACATTACTATGAAAACTTGGCTAAATTCTCCCAGGACAAGAATGTGGTTTCCTTTTTGGCAGATTCTCCCAAAAAGCTTAGTGGTTTTTAGTTTAAAATGAGTAAATAAAAAAATTAGATTTGAATTTTACTATATGTTGAAGAAATGTTTATATTACATTCTATAAAATTTTAGAAATTTTATTTGTGTTGATAAAGTTTTTATAGCTGTTAAAACATGTCACATAATGTTTGTACAATTTTTTTACAAGATTTTTAAAATTTTGAAGAATGATGTGGAAAACATAATTTTGTATGAGTTAAAAATTTTTGGTAATTTTTTAATTGTTATTTTGCTTTCATATACT
Source organism: Picea engelmannii (assembly GCA_009831015.1). Classification (NCBI taxonomy): domain Eukaryota; kingdom Viridiplantae; phylum Streptophyta; class Pinopsida; order Pinales; family Pinaceae; genus Picea; species Picea engelmannii. The sequence continues at coordinate 206,721 of ML782602.1, read as the reverse complement.
TTCAGTTTTTAGGATAGAATTAAATAGTCCACAACTCTTTATTGATGATATACATCTTTAGTACTTTTTATACTCATATATAATAATAATAATCTCTAAATTTGTGGAGGTGGAAATGAATAATCTATGACTCTCCACTAGTAAGATACATCCCTCATACTTTTTATAAACATAATTCTTATTTGACTTTCCACTAGTAAGATACACCCCTCATACTTGTTTATAAACACAATTTTTATTACTCATTTAGCAAAAGGACCATATAAGATGTACTTTGTACTTAAACATTGATACCCAATCATTTTTCTCTACTAATCTGAGTATCTTTCTCATTTGGTATCTCCACCCACTTTTTTTTAAAAAGCCATTATACTCTGAAAATAAAACAATTACAATTTCACATAATAAACATCTCAATTTTGAATTTGACCACCTAAAACCCATTCTCTTATTTATTTCCCACCAATTATTCTAAATGCAATTAGATTTTTTATTATTGAAGTTTATACATGCTATAAATAAATTTCATAAAAAGATTCATTATAGGTTTCATATTCTCAATAACCCAATTTACTCTTTTTCATATTCTCAATAACCCCAATTTACTCAATTACACTTTTTGCATTTACCCATTGGTTTTGAATACAAAGTTTCTGAGAATATTCTCAATAACCCCAATTTACTCAATTACACTTTTGCATTTACCCATTGGTTTTGAATACAAAGTTTCCTCTCTTCTCAGGTAACAAATGTCTCTCTTTAAACAAGTTAAATCACTAATAATTAATAATTAAGGAAGTGGTCTAAATATGTGATTTTAATATTGAGGAATTAAATTAGACCCAGCAATCATTTTTGTTTTCTTCACAGATCCTCTATTGCAATTTGTGAAAAAAGTTACAAAAGCAAATGGAAGATCTTGAGAATTAGATTGTAGGCCATACCTCCATTCACTGGGAACCTCTTTGTGATTTCTTCCAGCTTCACATTCAACGCTTATAATTTTTGTTAACAAGTACGCAGGGGAGGATAGATGGGAAAGGTAATAACCTACCCCCACATCCAATCAAGCACCGAAGGAGCACCAGTATCAACCTTCTGAAACAATCCAGGTGCACCCAATCAACTAGAAATCAACGGCTCCAAGGCTCCAACAGTGTTTTCCCTTAATGATTACTGCAGTAATTGGCATGCAACATCTTTGTCTTGTGCATCTCTTTTCTGGTTTATGGATGAATCTATGCTCTGTTTTTGGGCAAAAGAGGAAAAAGGAAAAAGCTAACTCGGCAATGAACGCTACAAAATGAAGGGTGGTTTGCCTGTAAAAGAAAAAAGAAAAAACTATCTCGGCAATGTGCTGTGCGCTACAAAATAGAGGGTGGTTTGCGTGTAAAAGAGGAAATATTAGGTAAGCTGTTTGATCTGTCACGGAGAGTTAGAGTTTCTTTGTAAGTGGGTTACTTATTAAAAAATCGGAAACTTAGAGTTTCTTTGTAAGTGGGTTACTTATAAAAATATATATAAGTATGTTTTTTATTTTTTAAAGATTCCCACGATGGTTGTTACCAGTCCTTCCATTTCAACTTTCCCCAATTCACAGACAGTGGTGATGTTGATTTGATTTGATTGCAAAGACCCAGGAACTGCTCTTTAGTTTAGAAAGAGATACAAGCATTTCAGGTGAAAGTGAAGTGCAGTGCAGCTGAACAGGAGAGTTTTCTGCCGTTATTGCAAGAGGGTAGGGTTTAGTGTTTGCTGCACTCGGGAGAACTTGAGAATTAGCAGAGAGAGTTGGGGAATCATGTGGGTGAAGGGTTTCATCCGTTGGGTAGCTACCAAGATTGGCAAGATTGGCAAAACTGTGAGAATTGATACTCCAGCCAAGCTTAAGCAGTACACGCCAGATTCAAAGAAACTACAACATGCCTTCTGGTCCTGCGCAGGCCATTTATCAGAAGAAGTCGTATTGAAAACAGTTCCAGGTGGGTTTAATTAAACAATTCTCGTATTAATCTCTTCCTTGTATTCATTTCACTACTTTTCTCGACTCATTTATCCGTGTTGATCTATGTAT
>ML782602.1:173776-204597 GCA_009831015.1 Picea engelmannii | reverse complement strand
CTACACAAGCAGAGATGAAGTCATGGAAAACCCGAGCCCTCCTTCTGACAATTAGTGATCGGCTTCTCCCCTCAGATCATGCTATCTCAGATGATGTTCTCATCAGAGTTGACGCAAAGCCAGAGGATTGCATTCAACCTTGATAACTCCAAACATCTTACACAAAGTCTTTTATGGTCTGGCATAGCAGAGTCTTAGTACAGTCCAACTCTGTATTTACACAGAGTCTGTACACAGTCTGGTACAGTCCAAATCAGAGTTTTAGAATGATCTGGCATAGCCTAGTCTTAGTACAGTCCAACTCTGTATTTGCATAAAGTTCTTTTTGTGGATCCTTTTTGTCAATAAGAACTTCTTTCTGTGGATCCTTTTTTTTCAATAAGAACATTTTCTTTCTGTGCATAAAGTTCTCTCTGTGGATTTTTTTTTTCAATAAAAACATATTTCTGTGGATTTTTTTTCAATAAGAACCTCTGTCCATGAGATATTACTGTAACCCTAACTCTGATATGTTTTTATTGATAAATTTTAAAACAAGTGATTTCATATAAGCACAGCATATGCTATCCATTGTTTTTCTTGTTTTCTTCATAGCTATACAAATTCTACAAACAAATGACTATCCTATATTGTAATTGTTTTGCAATTGAATATTATAAGTGCAAGGGCAGTGCTTCAAAGCACATTTTTAAATGGAAAGCTCCTCTGACATAAAAATAATTGGAGACCCTTCTCGTCAATATGCTTGGATTTCACATTAATAAATAGAGGAACGCAATGGGCAAGGAGGTGAAGAAAGGTCACCAGCAAGTACAGTTACGAGCAAGGTCATATGCAATCCATTGTTTTCTTCATAGCTATAAAAATTCTACAAACAAATGATTATCCTATATTGTAATTGTCTTGCCATTCAATATTGTAAGTGATTCAATATTATAAGTGAAAGAGCACTGCTTCAAATCTTAATTTTAAAGGCTTCTTAAAACACAAATAAATGATTATCCTATATTGTAATTGTTTTGCCATTCAATAGTGAAAGGTAAAGGTAGCTGCTTCAAATCATATAAACAAATGATTATCCTATATTGTAATTGTTTTGCTATTTAATATTATAAGTAATTCAAATCATATTTTTAAAAGCCTCATAAATCACAAACAAATCATTATCCTATATTGTAATTGTTTTGCCAATTCAATATTTATAAGTGAAAGGGGCTGCTTCAAATCATATTTTTAAAGGCTCCATAAAGCACTTTTTAAAGATCACTTTTTTTTAAGAAATGGAAAGTTAGAGGCATGGATCGGACATAAGAATAAATGGAAAGTTTTTTTAGATAAATTTGGATTTTACATTAATAAATAAAGCAAAGCAAAGAGCAAGGAGGAAGTTAAAAAATGAAATATTTTTCTTAAATAAGTTAAGTTTGGATTTTACATTAATAAATAGAGCAAAGCAAAGGGCAAAGAGGAAGTTAAAAAAGGAAATATTAATCATTGTGCACTGAACTAATTATTGGTTCACTGATTAATACATCCTGTCAATTGAATACAGCATATAGCATCGATAACATCACAATATCTGAGATAGCAAGAAGTTTAAAGAATATTAAAGATACATATTTCATATTTTACATAGAAAAATAAAAGTAATCATTAACCAAAAAAACTCTATTATAATAACTAATAATAAAAAAATCTATTGTAATAACTAATAATAAATAAAGTATAGAATTTTGAATTTTGACGAATAAAAAAATATTGATATTTCAAGAAAAACTTGTAATTTATTAATAAAGTTGTGATTATTTCTTGTTTAAATGAACTCTAATATATATAAATATGTATTAAATAAATGATTTTTTTTTTAATTTACTTTAAATAATTATATTATTGAGTAAAGCTTTTTAATTCATCTAAAATGAAGTATGACTCAACCAAAACCATAAGTTTTTATAAAGATTTAAAAAATGTTTTTAGATTTTTATAATTTTAATTTTTTAATGATAATTATTGTTATCATTAAAGTTAATTATATTAAGATGAAAACTTTCAAAAACTAAGAATTTTTTAAATTTAAACACAGCAAGACTTTCAAGAACTAAGAAAAGTTAGTATTGAAAGAATGTGGCTGACAATGAGATTTAAATACTTTAAATTAATTTTTCCTGAGAGAGTGAAAGTTCTATTTCTATATTACAAAATTATATAAAAGATGCTCTTGTTGGAAAACTTGATTAGACTCTTCTTGTTTGATCATTCCCTGTTCCTTAATTATATTCTTAGATGGAGTTTAGAGGATTTTTCAATGATAATTCAATGACATGTTTTTTGTTTTTTTTCATTTTTATAGGAAATTATCTTTGAAAATTATACTCACATTATTATATTGTGAATTATTTGTAATATCATGATGTGTTTTTTTTTAATCCATAAATTGTTATGGATATTCCAATAGAATAGTTTATCACAACATATTTTACAATATTCTAAAATCTTTTGGTATGTAGTTTATTACCTTATATCTTAGCTTTAATATCAATAGGGTAATGCTCAAAATTATGGAAATAATTTAAACCGAAATGAAAGAAACAAGCAATTGAACGCAGCATCCATGCAAATGAATATAAAATGTGATTTGGGAAAGCCAATATGGGAGAAAACCCCACTAGAAGGGGAGGTCTATGCTCTTCTCTCTTTTTCTTAGTTATGAAATGCAAGTGCAAAGAAATGGGCACTTACTATGGAGTTGCCATGGACATTGTGGCCTAAATGGGTGCTACGGAATCTTCTACCTCATCTTTTGTGCTTCAATATCACACTCTTAGATGATCTACTCAATTATGGCACAATAACAACACCAAAATAATGGAACCCCTTCTCTTCCTAGTGGCCCAGTATTTAACATAGCCTAATAGTCTTCTAGGGCCAGGGTTAGAGTTTTTGTATGCCTCAACACTTAATGAGTGTTAGGGTTTTAGACTCTCTAGAATCTTCTTGAAAGTACACATGTTACTAGCTCCACATGTGTGAGTAATGAAGGTTGGCGTGGCATCCTCTCAGTACCATGGTGGTCAACATGGTTTGTTAACTTAGGAGGCATAACTTCTGCATACGAACTCTAATTGCTATGATTTTTTCATTGTTAGAAAACTTATCGTGTGTAGAATAGAGTTGAGGGGGTAAGAACTAAGGCCTAAAATTTTGACCTCAAAAAGTGCCTTCTGATACTTCAAATGGACTTTAGAAGTTTTTGAACCCCAAATCACCAAACTAGGACTTGCCAATAAAATGGGCTATGCAAGCCAATTCTTCCAATTTTTCCATCCAGAAAGTACCCAATCCAAGTGGATCTCAGTGGCCATCCACCTTTTCCACTGAATCAACATTTTGAGCCTATGGTTTTGATAAACCATGATATTGACCATTTTTAAGGGGAATGGAATGTTATTTCATCTTCATTTGTTAATTAGAGACATCATGTAATGATTTCCTAGTGGTTTTATGTACATGCCTACATCATAGCATTAATGCAATGGATCTCATTAAAACTATAGAGTTAAGTGCGCCCGGGATAGAGTAGTACTAGGATGGGTGACCGCTTTGGAAGTCCTATTGTTTTACATGCTTATGGCATTTTATAAACTTATTCCAATTTATCTCACATGCATCATGGGAATGTTCTCTTCTCACTATCTCATGTATAATTGAGGTGAATGAGGCTCTTTAAGCATGCAATGGAGTGTGATGTAAATCTTGTTGCGAATAAAGCATAGCCAACATCTATTTCTCTTTAGAGATAAGCTACCCCATTCTGTCAGTTTGTGTTCTACAATGTTTTTCTATCTTATTCATTAATAGAAGTTGGGTTTCACTATATTTTTGTGTTCTATACTAATTTTTTGTGTATTTCATTGTTATATCTCTACTATATTTATGCCTTCATGTTGTTCTCAAAATAATCTGGATTAGTGGTATCATAGCAGTTTTCCCCTTGTCGTTTCTCAGAGCAAGTCCCCGACAAGGTCAGGTATAGAGAGCTAGGTCTCGAGCTAGTTTCACTTGAGGAAAACCGCTCTCACTAGCCCAAGCGACCTCCCATGGTGGAAGAAAAGAGAGATGACAGAGCATGAGATCCTTTCAAGACGTTGCTCGAGAAATCCCTTGTGTAACAAAAGAATGAAATGATGGATAACTTCGCTCAGATCTTTCGAAGACTATCGACGGTGGCAGTTGAGGCATCTTGGACAAGAAACCATTTCATAGGTGCAACACCCTTCAAGGTACAAGTCAATTTTGATATCCCCTTATTTGAAGGCCAAATAGATGCAGATGCTCTAGAAGAATGGTTGAATCTGCTAGAAGGTTATTACTCTATCCAAAAAAATTCGGCAGTGAAAAGATCACCTTTGCGCTCCTTAAAACCCTTTCCCATGTCAGAGCTTGGTGGGAAGGTTACTGGGAGAGATACACAGCAGATGAATCTACACCATTCAGAGAGAACCCACTTGGGAGACCTTTGTAGATGTCCTAAAGGAGGAGTTATAACTCGTCGGAAAATATGATAACCAGTACATGAGATGGATGACTTTGCATCAGAAAATAGACCAAATGATGTTGGCATACACTAATATATTTTATACCTTGCACTCAAAGCTGGGTATCAAAGACCCCGAGCAACACCTAGTTTTGAAGTACCACAATGGTCTACACAGGTACATCCAAACATAGATGGATTTCTTGGACATATCCTCACTGGGAGTTTCTTATCAATATGCAGTAAAAAACGAGCAGAAATTCAAGCAGCAGAGTAAGTGGGAGTTTGGGTTTGAAAATACGACACACCAGAAGCATAGCAAAGGCAACCTTAACTCATAGAACGAAGGACAAATATGCAAGGAAGGCCAACCTTAAGAGATCCAATCCAAGATGCAGGCAAAGAAGGGTAACAAGAAGGTTAAGAAAGACACCAAAAAGTGGTGCGAGTTCCACAAAATCCCCTGGCACCACACCGATGAATGGCATTCGAAACAGTCATTGGTGGATGAGCTCAAAGAAAAAGAATTAGAACCTAAATTAGACTTTGGTTTAGAGCACAATAAAATAAAATAAGTCATCAATGCAGAGCCCACTACTATCATCGCGACCACAACAATACAACCAAAATAACCATAGGAGCTTGAGGAGGGGGAGCGTCTCTTTCATTCGCATATGTGGGTAAAGGGGACCACACTACATTTCATTGTTGACAACGAGAGTCAAAAGAACCTAATCTAAGTGGAGGTTATCAAGATATTGAAGTTGTCGATGATGCCACACCACCAACCATACACCATCGGATGGTTGAGCTAGGGACGAGACATTCATGTTCTCTAGCAGTGCCACCTATCCTATGACATCAAGCCCTTCAAGGATGAGGTAGTGTGTGATGTTTCCTCACTTGAATTTTGTGATGTTATTTTAGGACAACCATATATGTGGAAACATCATGTTATCTATGAGTCTCGGCCCTGCGGTGTCATTGTTACTCTGGGAGGTCAGATCTACAGGGTACTAGAGGTATCTCCAACTACTAACACTTCAATGATCTCAGAAAAAAAATTCCGCAAAGTAATCTCTCGGACCACAAAGTTGTCCCTCTTCACAATCCAGTCAGATAGTGAACAGAAGGTTACTGCGACCACTAGAACCTCAACCTAAGACATTTCTATCCAGCAGAAGCAGGTTGACAAGATTGTAGAGGAGTACAAAGAAAATGAGATTCTTCCATATGGCCATGGCCCTTTTCAAATGTGTTTGGGGTTCCAACCATTATCCCCCATTGATATAACTCTTTTTGTTACATCTTCACCGATAGAGTCCTCCCACACTCAAACTAAGGCAGATCATGTATCCAAATCCGTTGAACAGATCCAACACCTCCAACAGGTTCATGACATCCTTCCACAGGAAAAGTACAAGCATGACATCTACTTCAACAAGGAAAGTGACTCATCAAGGTTCAGATTCAAGAGAATTTTCCCCATCTCCTGAGGGAACTTGACGCAATGGGGAACATTGCTTCCTAAGGGGGGAGGAATGATCTAGGTGGATGTCGGTGGCCATCCACCTTTTCCATTAAATCAACATTTCGAGCCTATGGTTTTGATAAACCATGATATTCACCCTTTTTATTGGGAATGGAATGTAATGTCATCTTCATTTGTTAATTAAATACATCATGTAATTATTTTCTAGTGGTTTTATGTACATGTCCACAACATAGCGTTAATGCAACAGATCCCATTATAACTCTGTAGTTAAGAAAGAGCATGCAATGGAGTGTGATGTAAAGCTTGTTATGAATGAAGTATAGCCAACATCTATTGATTTTCAGAGATAAGCTACCCCATTTCTGCCAGTTTGTGTTCTACAATGTTTTTATATCTTATTCATTAATAGAAGTTGGGTTTCATTGTATTTATATGTTCTCTACTATATTTTTGTGTATTTCATTGTTATATCTCTATTATATTTCCTCCTTCATGTCATTCTCAAAATAATCTGGATCAGTACCAAGATAGATGACAAATTTTATAATGATCCATTTTGGATCATACATCCCCATTTAGGGAGGCTTTTGGTCCCCAAAATATTTTACTGAATGAGGTGAAGAAACTTTTCCCCTACCTTCTCCCCAGAGTACCATTCATATGCTTATGACACTTTGAAATGAAAATTTTGGATACATTAACTTTCATATATGATACTGATGGATTGCCTAATGTGACAAGAAATCCACATGTGTACATTTATGTGGAATTGCATCAATATTGTATTGGATTCCGAATTGAGTTAGGGTATTATAATATGTTGTGTGATTAATGATATGTTTTGATTTTGATTATGGAACAATTTGATGTGTTGATTGTAGTGTGTGTAGGCACATAGAACATGCTTGTTAATTAGTCCACATATGGGTAATGGGGTTGTATGGAAGTCTACAAAGTATCACCAGGAGAGAAGAGACAACATTCATGTTTCCACCTACTAGAACTCATTTTCCATGATCTAGGTTGAAACGCTAGTGACACTTTTACTTAGAGGTTGTACACTGCCGTGAGGGTAGGCCACAAATTTTTGTTGGCTGTGGAGCTCGATTATCTACCTGATTCAGATGTCTTTGTTTTCAACCTTGTTTATACCCCATGAAGACTTTACACCCCGAAAGAATGTACACTCCTCCACATGGGGGAGTGCAGGGGGGGTTACCAACCTTGTGGGGTCTGGGGGGGCTATCACCCTAGTTGGGGGGTCTGGGGACAAGCGGGGCCCCAGAGGAAAAAATTCCTTGTAAGTGTATATTGTAATTTCATAGTAAATCTGGACCGTTCATTATAAGGTCACATATCTAACGGTAGAAGTTATGTTAGGGTTTTTTTTTCCCTAGAAGGAAACCCTCTTTTATGAGGGAAATGTATTATGACTCTGTATCATTGTGAATATTGTATTCTGAGTGAGGAGACTGTGAGAGAAAGAAGAGGAAGTTACAACGGATTTGTTGTAGGTTGTATCCCTTCATTTGTTGTGTTAGCACATATTCTTGTAAAGGGGGGGTTTTTCTCAAAATTCGGGCCCTTGTTGTAAAATGCTATGAAATGGGGTTTAAAAACCCATCAAATGTGTTTATTCAAAGGTCACATCCATGAGCGCCCAAGCACAAATCTCAGAAAATATCATTTCAAGCTTAAAATGCTTGCAAGCGAGCATTTTTGTTTTCAACGGTGAGGATTTTCATCTGGAGCAGATCGACGGTCATTGGGTGAGTCGGAGCCATGTAGTTGCATGAGGATTAGCACCTGGGATCATCCCTTATGGACAGGGTCTAAAAAATGATCTAGGCCATCTGATCCTGCAGGGACATGTGGCGTGCGATTAAACACCGTCACGGTTTCGGGAGTTGGGATTTCAAGAGACAAGGGGTCCCTCCTCCATTGCATTTCAAAACCCCGAAATGTGAAATGTGATTCCCTGGGATCCTGGACCATGGTCATAGCCCAGGGTTCTGTGGAAAGGAAGGGCCTAAAGAAGGGGGGGCAGGGACCTTTCGGGATAGTCAAAGTGAAAGCGTCGAAGTAATCTGAGTCGTCCATATGAAGGATGTGTGGCGCACATCCGTGCTTTCACAGATTGGTCATCGGGAAAGCAGGGGAGAGATGCATCATGTATCCCCGGTGTGCGTAGTCCTAAAAGAATCTGGACCGTTGGATCCAGGAGCGATCTCAACCGTCTGATCCAGCGGGGACACGGGGCACAAATCTGAGCTGTAGAGGGGGCCCTTTTGAAACAATCAGGGTCGTCCAGTTTGAAGGACGTGTGGCGAAAGATCCAAGCTAGGTGGGGATCCCACATCAAAGAAGATCTGGGTCGTCCGGCCTCAGGGCTATGTGGCGTGCGAGTGAGTCTGGTCGCCATTTCGTCTATCGGGACTTCGAAGGGAAAGGGGTCACTCCTCCCCATTGCATTGGGAATCATCGATATGAGAAATACGAGAGTGCCCCCAGGGGTTGGGCCCAAGGTCATGGCCCCAGGATTGTATGGAGTGGGGCCAAAGAGGATAGGGGACGCAGGGCCAAGGTTGTCCAATGGCAAAAGGATCTTGGTTGTTGATTTTGACACCAATCCAATCGTCGATATGGAGGTTTGTTTCACAAGTTGGGCACCAGGGATCCTAGAGGCTAGCATGGTGGAACTCCTGAAAGGAGAAATGTCGAAAGTGCTTTGAAAGATAGGCACGGGGTCATGGCCCTGAGTTACATTGAGGGTGGATCCAGAAGAAGAGGAGGCTAGCCTCCGAGCCTTGGAGAGATAACGCATGGTCGTCCCCTATACATGAAGCCTCAACTTCCCATCATGAATGAATGCAGTTAATGAATTTCGATCAGATTGATGAAACCTTAGCTCAATCCATAAATGGAAGGCGTGGGGGTATAGACTAGTCAGCCTGTGGTACCCCTGCGTGCAGGTTCCCCTGCAAGAGCCATGTCGATCTAATGTCCTTGTCAAACAAGAGGAGCCTACACATGCTAGCTTGGAATTTAATAGCTCAAAAACTCTCCTGTTGTTAAGGGTGAGTTTCTCTGAGTATTTATACTCCATTTTTGATATTTTTTAAGGATCGATGGTTGAGCTAAGCTCCAGATTGTAAAATTTTGATGAAGCAATGGTTTTCCCTGGTTATGTATATGCATGTGAAATTTCTTGTTTAATGATAGTCAACTTCCTATTCCATCTGGTTTCCATCTAATGTTGAAAGAGTTTATGATTGACTGAGTCACATGAAGCATTGCGACAATGTTATATAAATGTTTTATTGTAACGCTGTTATGATTTCTTTTAATGTTCTTGTGATTTGAATACAATAAGTTCTTGTGTTTAGATTCTTCCTCTTTGGGTCGTTGGAAGCTTGATTCCCTCAACAGACCTATGCATCTTCTCACAAAAGTCTTCCTCCTACTCACCCTTATTACAACTTATTGTCTAAAGTTAAATCAAGACTTCACATGTTCATGCATAGCCTTAGTCCAGGATTCTGAATTAAAAGGATATTGTACTGAGTTTTCATCCATTTGATCACCCCTTTATAAACAGTCGTGACATAAACTGATGGGTATCAGGCTTACTCCTGCTGCAATCCAGGAGTGACTTCTGGTGCTAACATTTCTGGCGTCATTGCCAGGGACGAAAATTGAATATTTTCCCTGGGATTGAATGACAAAGCTTACTGGTTCTAAGGGTGCATCAAAACCTAGTACATCGGAGATTGCAACTGTGCACCTGGCGACTCCACTGTGGTGACTCCAATGTTTCCACTTCACTGTTTCGACTATGGCTACTTTAGAACACCTAAAAGCTGACCCAGAGGAGCTTTCTCGAGTAGGTTTTCAACAACTTCTTTCTCAGCTTGAGAAGCTTCCCGGAAGAACAACAACGATCAGATCTGGCCTTTGATGGTGAACAAAGACTAGACACACTCAAAGCTGTGCATCATTCACCTAGCGACTCCATGATTCAAGGATCGATCGGTGACTCCACTGGTTCAAAATGGAAAGGATCCTGGCTCAAAGGTTTTCTCCTTTTAATTTTTCGGTTGTTCCTAGTTTTCCTAATGTTGTCCCTTCTCCAAATAAGTGGCATGATTATTTGCCCATATTTAGAGAGCGTAAAGAGGACAACCCTGCTCGACATCTCCATGAGTTTCATGGACTCATGCATCAATGGGGAATACATCATCAAGATGTATTATTGAAAATGTTCATGTTGTCATTGGTAGGAGATGCTTGTGAGTGGTATTTCTCCTTACCTCCTGCCAACATCTCCTCCCTGGTAGAATTTCATGCAATTTTCAATAGGCACTGTCAAAAGTTTTATTCCTCTGAGTTTATTTGTTATAACTGCTGTGAGGAATATGAAGATAACAATCTAGATATGGTTGTGTCTGATGAAGTTTGTAAGGAGGAGGACCATGGAGAGGAGGAAGATGTTTTGGGTGAACTGATGGTGTTGGTACAATCACTCTCTAACGAGATAGAAAGGTTCAAATCTTAAGAAGGCGCAAAGGATTATCCAGCCCTTGAGGCAGATGTTCTTGGTGGCTCTATTGAGGACGAGGAGGAATGTTTCATGACTGTAGAAGCCCTGCATCCTTCTCCTGGCGTACCTGCTGCCCCAAGCTTTGATGATTATTCAGATGAGGAGCAACATAGCCTCACATCACAGTTTGCTAACCAGAGGAGCATTCAACCTGTATATGATAGCTATGAATCAAGTTTTGAGCTGGATATGTAAGATTTTCAAGGGAATGTTGTAGAGCCTTATCCTCTGTTCGTTAAAGAAAATTGTCAGGAGGAAATCAACCATCCTGGGCCTGCAGAGGTGTATCCTCTGTTCACAAATGAAGGACATTGCGAGTAACTCAACCTTCCTGAGCAGCATGATGAGGAGTAGATTTTTCCCACGGGTCATATTTATGACGATTATGAACCTGACACTTGGGAGAGCCAAGAAGAAGAACCAAAAGAACTGGAGGAGCAGCAAAAGGGGCATTTTATCTTCTGTCTGAAGCCTGTAAGTGAGCAGCTACCGCCTGAGATCCGTTAGCCTACACCAGCCTCTCGCTCACTTGAGCTTACCAGAGATATTCAACCACGTGTGAACAACTATGTAGCAGGGGGGGCTGCCTGTCACCAATTTTACGGAGTTTTCCACTGGTCCTATGACCCTGTGAAGGAATACATGGAGTTATATTTCCTTCATGATTTGCAGTTGCCCAACTTCATCCTAATCTCAACCTTAGGATGGAAGCTGAAGGATGTAACCGTTATGTTGTCCGGTTTCATCATCTGCTGGTGATCATTGACAGAATGAAGGAACTTCCATTTAGGAAGTTACTTGATTGGCTATGGTGGAAATTTGATTTCACCTAGCCCCATGTAGAAAGTTTTATTAGTTTAGGACTGTACATAAATAATCTCCTTTGAGCATGTATGCTTATTTTGTTTTTCTTTTACTTTTTGGCTTGTATATTCAGCAGGGTGTTTTGAGCTTGACTTCATAGCCCAACAACAAGGAACTGAAGCTGCAAAGAGTTCTTAGAGCCTCACAAGGAGGACTCTATCCCCCATGGATCCTAATGTTAGCACATATTCTTGTAAAGGGGGTTTTTTTCTCAGAATTTAGGCCCTTGTTGTAAAATGATTTGAAATGGGGTTTAAAAACCCATCAAATGTGTTTATTCAAAGGTCGTAGCCATGAGCGCCCAAGCGCAAATCTCAGAAAATATAATTTCGGGCTTAAAATGCTTGCAGGTGGGCATTTTTGTTTTCAACGGTGAGGATTTTCATCTAGAGTAGATCGACCATCATCGGGTGAGTCGGAGCCACGTAGTTGCACGAGGATTAGTGCCTGGGCTCATCCTTTATGGCCAGGGTCTCGAAAATGATCTGGGTCGTCCGATCCTGCGGGGACATATGGCACACAATTAAACACCGTCATAGTTTCGGGAGTCAAGATTTCAAGAGACAAGGGGTCCCTTCGCCATTGTATTTCAAAACCCAGAAACGCGAAATGTGATGCCGAAGGAGCCTGGCCCACGGTCATAGCCCAGGGTTTTGTGGAAAGGCGGGGCCTAAAGAAGGGGGGTCAGGGGCCTTTCGGGATAGTCAAAGTGAAAGCACTGAAGTAATCTGAGCCATCCATATGAAGGACGTGTGGCACACATCCGCGCTTTTGCAGATTGGTCACCGGGAAAGCAGGGGAGAGATACATCATGTATCCCCGATGTGCGTAGTCCCAAATGAATCTGGACCGTTGGATCGAGGAGAGATCTTAGCCGTCCGATCCAGCAGGGACACTGGGTGCAAATCTGAGTTGTAGAGGGGGCACTTTCAAGATAGTCAAAGTGAAAATGCTAAAACAATCAGGGCCATCCAGTTTGAAGGACGCGTGGTGAAAGATCCAGGCTAGGTGGGGGTCCCGCATCAAAGAATATTTGGGTCGTCCGGCCTCGGGGCTACGTGGCGTGCGAGTGAGTCCGATTGCCATTTCAGCTATCGTGACTTCAAAGGGCAAGGGGTCGCTCCTCCCCATTGCATTGGGAATCACCGATATATGAAATACGAGAGTGCCTCTAGAGGTCAGTCCCTAGGATCATATGGAGTGGGGCCAAAGAGGATAGGGGACGCAGGGCCAGGGTTGTCCAATGGCAAAAGGATCCTGGCCATTGATTTTGACACCAATCCAACCATCGATATGGAGGGTCGTTTCGCAAGTTGGGCACTGGGGATCCTGGAGGCTAGTGTGGTGGAACTCCTGAAAGGAGAAATGTCGAAAGTGTTTTGAAAGATAGGCACGGGGTCATAGCCCTAAATTACATTGAGGGTGGAGCGAGAAGAAGAGGAGGCTAGCCTCCGAGCCTTGGAGAGCTAACGCATGGTCGTCCCTTGTACATGAAGCCTCGACTTCCTGCCATGAATGAATGCAATTAATGAATTTCGAGCAAGTTGATGAAACCTCAGCTCAATCCATAAATTGAAAGCGCGGGGGTCTATACTAGTCAGTCTGTGGTACCCCTGTGTGAAGGTTCCCCTACAAGACCCATGCCGATCTGATGTCCTCATCAAACAAGAGGAGTCTGCACATGCTATCTTGGAATTTAATAGCTCAACAACTCTCCTGCTGTTAAGGGCGAGTTGCTCTGAGTATTTATACTCCATTTTTTATATTTTGTAAGGATCGATGGTTGAGCTAATCTCCCGATTGTAAAGTTTTGATGAAGCACTGGTTTTCCCTAGTTATGTATTTGCATGTGAAATTTCTTGTTTAATGATAGTCAACTTCCTATTCCATTTGATTTCCATCTAATGTTGAAAGACTTTATGATTGACTGAATCACATGAAGCATTGTGATAGTGTTATATAATGTTTTATTGTAACGTTGTTATGATTTCTTTTAATGTTCTTGTGATTTGAATACAAGAAGTTATTGTGTTTATATTCTTCCTCTTTGGGTTGTTGGAAGCTTGATGCCCTCGGTAGACCTTTGCATCTTCTCACATAAGTCTTCCTCCCACTCACCCTTATTACAACTTACTATCTGAAGTTAAATCAAGAATTCACCTGTTCATGCATAGCCTTGGTCCATGATTATAAGTTAAAACGATATTGTATCGAGTTTACATCCATTCGATCACCCCTTTATAAACAATCGTGACATAAACTGATGGGTATCGGGCTTACTCTTGCTGCAATCCAGGAGTGACTTCTAGTGCTAACATGTTGGATAATAATAAAGGAAGGACCTATCAATTTCTCTGGTGGGCGTAGCTCACACTGGGTGAACCACGTATATCTGTGTCTCTATTGTATTGTGTATCTTCTGTGTTTTATTTTATTGCTCCACGATCCTGTTTTTCTAACAAATGGTATCCGAGTGAAAGGTAACTTGTAGGAAAAGAGGGTTCTTGGTTTGAGTGGGAGAAATGGCGGAAGATGGAAAGTTTAGGGTCGAGAAATTTAACGGCCAAAACTACCAATTATGGAAGATGCAGCTGGAAGACTATTTATATCAGAAGGATTTATTCCTACCATTGGGTGGAATAGCAAAGAAGTCGACGACCATGAAGGACGAAGAATAGGAGGTTCTTGACATAAAGGCACTAGTAACAATATGACTTATCCTGGAAACATCGGTGGCTTTCAATATTTCGAAAGAAAAGACATCAGAGGAGTTGATGGATGCATTGGCTAAACTGTATAAAAAACCCTTGATGTCCAATAAGGTTTGTGGGATCGGGTTTGGGAGGGTCCTTTGTCTCCTTGTGTTCTCTAACCCAAAAATTGGGTAGGAATGTGCTATAAACTATCTTAGATGGTGAAGGGAATAAAATAATGGTTTCAAGTCTCCCTGGAGGAATTTTGGTAGCATAACATTACTTTCTAGTGTGTCATGAAATGTAACCTCAAAACCTTTATTTGTAGGTGGAAAATGATACCCATTCTAAGATATAGTTTCCATGTGAACTCTCTTGTTCCATTGATCAAAATCAATAAGTTTAGTGGACATCATGGAAGACTGAATAAATGTTATTAATAATTGATGGGTTTAACAAAATTTGCATACACCCACTACACAATCTAAGAAAACATGTGCATTAATGAGTCATTGACTAGTATTTTTGGAATTTATTAAGGGTTACACATAAATCAAACTATTTTATATATGTCATGCATAGAAAGAGGGGAATAATGTGTGTGCCCTAGAAAATAACATTGAGCTGAAATTGTTAAGTGATTTACAATTATGTAGAATATAAATGATAAAATTTATTTCTATAATAAATTATTGTAATGTGCCATTTTTTAGGTCACAATGTTTTCAAGTGACCACAATTTGAGTGTGTATTGTCATTGGATTTAGATGGAGATAATTCAAGTGGTATTCCATATTTTTTGTTGTGAGTTAGAATATGGATATCCACAACATTCATGCAAATAATTCAAAAGAAATGGTCTATCGATGATGTAGAGATGCATGGTTGATTAACAGGCAATGCTACTTGAGAACCATTAATTACTTATGGATTTAGCACTTAGCATTCTTTTCCACCATAAGCTATTCCTTAATGCGTAATGAAAGTATTTATAATCACTTTAGAAAAAATCAAGGGATTAATACACATAAAATTCATACACTTTGAAATTCATATATTCATCAACATCAAATGTAGAAACAATGAGATTCATAAAAAACGTGCCATGAAATGTGTGTGTGTGTGTGTATACTCAACATCGTCTAAATTGTACATTTTTTACAAAATGACAACTCATGCCCAATATACAAAGCGACAACAAGTGCCCTAACATAAAAAATATCTATATCATGGCCTAGATACAAAATGACAGTAGTTGGTCAATCGTTGACCATTGCCACCCTTGCCACCCTCAGGAGCATCCTGAAAATCTATCTTTCTTCTCTTTCTCGAGGATGCACCTCGAGAGGTTCTAGACCTAGGCATGCTTCGATGCTCTAGACATTGCACAACGAATAAATAATGTTATAAATTTTTTCCATCAATTAATTAATAAACATACAAAATGATACTTCGTAATTTAACCTAAGACAACTCATTGCATATGAAACTATCAATCGTGAGGGTGTTACCCTCCTCTGCAACCCCAATCTCTTTGTAATGCCACCCTGCATCAGTTACAAGGAACAAGTCAAGAAAATTAAAAAAATATGCGTAAAAACAAATTCATGAAACATAAAAAATTATCATCAATGCATTATCTCACCATGAATATCTCAGACATCGATGGAGATTCACTGGTAGATGGAGCACTAAGTTGTACAACCTACTCTGAGACAATCTCTACTGTGGTAGTCTCTGTCGATGGGGCCAAAAGTGGTGGTGGGGGTGGGTGGTAGACAGGTGCGCTATGATGGACCCTCATAGGTTGTACAAGTGATTCCAACACCCTAGGCCTAGAGAAAGGTAGCCCAGAAGCAACTCCCAGGTGCCCAGGGGGTGCAATACTACTATACCTAGCAAATATATCGATGGCCTGCATACATATGAATAAAATTGAACTATTAGTACCGAATAGTAAAATTCAAAAACATAAACACAAACAATTTGAGAATTATATGATATTTAACTTTACACATGATACATGTGATGCTGGTGACTTGTCCATCCCAGATGGACAATCCCTGGCATCCCCTGGTGCCAAATCTTGTAGAAACACGAGAACATATAAAAAAATTGATTGTGTCATAAAATAAAGGAATGACTATGTTGAGTCTATCAAATGTGATACATACCTGTGCAGACGGTGCACCCAATGAACATGTTGCCTCTACTGTTGCATCAGTGGTGGGGCTAGGCACTGATGCATCTATAGGTGTAGAGGGCCTGTTGTTGGGATGCAACAACTGCAAAACAACATACAATCAAATATTTATATAAATACACAAACTACAAAATAAATATATAACGATGAAGAACATAGAGAAGGTTAATATACTAACCTTCTCCATGAAGTTATGTTGTCCATTGGGTTCTATAGGCCCATAACATGTCTTCCTGCAGCTCGAGCATATGTGAGGTTCACATGGATGCTTGTTATGTCCATGTTCCCTCTCATCACTATAATATTTTGTACATGCTGACACTCCAACCCCTATATCAATGTCATTGGCAAGCACCTCTTGCCGAGATAGTGCAACAAAGCTATTATGTTGCACTAGGCTATGAGTCAATGATGAGATGGCTAGTTGTACCTGTTGCAATTTCTCTGCAATAGGAGGATGTTGGGTAGGGGGGTTAGGCCTTTGCCTGGGGGTACGAGGACATAACACGGGGTCACACCTAACATGCTCTCGATCATGTGCAGACCCTTGAACCACCCCATGGAAATTACCAATGTCAAAGTAGTTGACATGCTTACCCATAATTTCCTTAAAAAATACAAGGGTATCTCCCTGTTATTGTTGGGAGGTTTATAAAAAACCATATACCACCTATCCATCAAGTTTTGACTAATCTAGGGATGGATTCGCCAGTGAATGAAGATGTGTTTCCTGGTCAATGGTAGTTCTTGTCCATTTCTAGGATCCCTAAAAATAGACAATATTTGTTGTTTTGAATGCATGTTTCTTTGACTTGTTTTATGTCCAAACCAATGCTATAGTACTCGTATATTCTTTCCCTATAATGAGAAATAGAGGTCAATTTCCCTTGGGCATATGCAATAGAATGCACAATGATGTCCAAATAAGTGGCCAAGGAGACTCTTCTAGGCTCTCTAGTCTCCCTTAATTGTTCCTTGAGGGTTCGTAAGATAACCAACCCCTCATCAATTTCAGGGTTTACATTGTGTGGTGGTGGTGGGTTGGGGTTTTGATGTTCTTGGTTTTCTTATGAGCAGTTTAAATTTTCTTGGGGTTCCATTGTATTATATATGTTGCAATTTAAAATCCATGGCATGTAAATTAGGTTCCTTTTTTATTTAAAATGCAAAATTACATTTAATTTTTTTAATTTAGATTATTGGGAGCAAAATACTAAATTGAATTAAAATTAAGAAAAATATAACATACCTAGACATGGTGGAAAGATCCTCCTTTCCTTCCTCCTCTCTAGCTCCACTATATTTTCTCAATGAGAGAAACATGAGTGTGATTTGTGAACAATGGGCACAAATCATGCCTGGGCCCTTTAAATAATTTTATCGTAAGAACGTGCACACGTTCTTAGGACTGCGCACACGTTCTTAGGAATGTGCATGTGTTCCTACCACTAAACCTACATGGAAATCAATGTAGAGGTTCGACTACATACAAACCTATAGGTATAGGAACGTGTGTGTGTTCCTGAGAACGTGCACACATTCCTACGAGTGCACGTTCTTACTCATGCCCTTGCCACTATTTCAGGCACAAACTTCTTGTACTCACCCACTGTATGTTTATTAGGTATAACTATGGTGTAAAAGGATAAAAGCTTTAGAACCGATAAATAAATAACATGTCTATAGTTGTAATGTAATCTTTAGAGAGGTTAAAAATCTTCATGATTACAACTAAAAAATGAAGAACTAGAAAGGAGATAGTTTGAGTTGGAATATGGAGAATCCAAGTCAATGTAAGATGATGAACCAGATGAGGAAGAGCCTCGGACCATGGTGTTGAAGAGATCGGTTCAATAAAGAAGGTAAATGGAAAGGTATAGTCCATCTGATTTTAGTTCTATTTTTGTTTTATTTGATATCAATGATGATACTAGAATGGTTAGGGAGGCAGTTGTCACAATGGAAAGTAAATTTTGGAATAAGGCCATGGTTGAATAAATGGAGGCCTTGGACAAAAATAGGACATGTGATTTGGTAATGTTTCATGTTGGAAGAGAACTAATCGGTAGCAAATGGGTGGTCAAGAATAAATTCAATGCAAAATATAAAATGGAGAAGTACAAAGCTTGCCTGGGAACAAAGAGTTATTCCCAAGTGAAGGGAATTGACCTTGGAGAGACTTTCCCCCCTGTTGGTAAATTAACTTCTATTATATTTTTTTTTTGTTGTGGATTCTTTTGATATTGAAGTACAGAAAAAATGGATGTGAAGACAAATAACTACATGGGGATCTTGAAGAAGAGATATGTATCTTGTGGCCATAAGATTTTGTAGTGAAAGGAAATGAGGATTTAATTTGTAGATTAAATAAGTCCATCTATGGCCAAAATCAATCACCAAAAATGTGGTGTCAAAAGTTTGACACTAATATATCTTAACTTGGACTTTCATGAAGCAAAGTTGATCATTGTGTGTATACTATACAGATTGAGGATCATTTTGTTATTGTGATATTCTATTTTGATGATATGTTGTTAAGTGGAAACAACAAAAAAATCATCATGTTAAGTCTCAACTATCATCTCAATTTAATAAGAAATATTTTGGTGTTGCAAATCTTATTTTGAGCATGGAAATAAAAATGAAACTTTGATTTAATAAAGAAAAAAATGTTGAGACAATATTACAGAGAATTAGAGTAGAAGAATGCAAACCTATCGATGATCCTATTATTCTTGTTGGCTCAAAATTATTCTTTTAAACTTAACAAACATTTCTTACATTACAAAAGTGATGTTTAATTCCACATAAGTAAAATGAAATGGAGTATATTGAAGTGGATTTCAAAGTTTTTTCTTGCCAATGTGTATGCCTAGTTGACCCCAAACATCACTAAAGCGATGTTTGTGTCAATGTAATGAAAATGCCCATAATGACTTTTGTGACGATATAGTGATATATTTGTAGTTGAAATTGTGACGTCTAAACATCAATAAAGTGATAAATTTATAACAACGTTATAAAAAGATATTTTAAAATTTAATCGATTTTTGGATTTTAAAAAAAATAAAAAAAATTAGAACCAATTCCTAATACATAAATAAAAAAATATAAAAAAAACCATTATTTTTTAATATAAATATAATTTATTAAACTATAATTATTATCTTTACATTATGCACTTTTCTTAAAAACGTTTCCTTATTCCCATATGGGAACATAAATTCTTCTCATATAAGGAATCCATCATTTGTATACGATCTTTAACCCGTACACTCTCTCTTATTTAGTTTTAAAATAATTCATAATACTCTCAAACTAATTTAATTAATCTTTTAGTTTTTGTATGGAAATGAAATATAAAATTTTCTACAAAGTGGGGGTTATTTAAAGGATAAGGATAAAACAATTTCTAGCTAGAGTTTCATTTCAATCAAAATTTTACAATTTTTTATGATAATATATAACACGTGGTTTTAATATTTACTTTGTTTGAGTAGGTTTAATGATTGAGAATATGTGTTTCCTCTTAACAGGTCACAAGTTCAAATCCATATAACGTTACTTATGGGAAATTTGAAATATGCGGAGGCGGGAAGGCGGATAGAGTTGTAGGTTTAATGGAGGCTGACCTGCAACAACATAGGTTCACTATCATTTTTTTTTAAGTGATTAGGATGAGCCATCTCTCAGTAGGAATAGATGGATTCTCACAATCCATATTGTCTTTTACACTTAAGATTAGAGCTTCTGGGCACGAATGGAAAGGTTTATACTGATGGAGGGGTTTTTATTGTCTCGGTGACTTTCTAGCTTTTCCTTAATTTCACCTCTGCCTTATTAGTGGGTTGGTTTTATCCCTATTTTCTTTCGCTAACTCTTGTGGTTCTTTTGGAATTTTATTTTCCAACCTTGACTTTTCAGTGGGTTGTTTTTCTGCCATTCTTTCGCTAAAATTCATGGAACATTTGGCGAAGTTTTCCTATTTTGTAGCAGAGCGTCTACTAGCTGGAAACTTCTGATGGTTCTGGTGCTCATGTCATCTCACCCTTTAGTATACTTTCCGAACATCGGGGCTTTAAAACCTTCGACGAGACTTCACTGTAGACAATCATTAACTATATTTCTGAGGTGGCAGGCACAAACAGTTTCTGGAAGCTACTAAATGGATAGTGAGGTCAGCGCACTTATGGGTCCGGCTGACGAGGAGCTATGGGAGAGGGCGGGATTGTTTACCTCGATGGACGCATTGTGCAGAAGTAAAGGCAACATTTTTCATATTGATGAGTGAATTAATAACTCTCGGTCTTTTCTAGAGGAGTTAGCCTTTACTCCTACCACTAGCACCAAACCTCACTATCAGTCTGTTAGAGTGGCGGAAACATGAACCTCGCAAGGTATTGCTGGGTTGCCTGGTGAGGTTCTTGTGGGTATTCAGTCTGCTTGTAAGGAGCAGGGAAAAGGTGGTCCGGCGAGGCGATATAAGGTGGAGGTTCTCTTTAATACTCACAAAGCACGGGAAGGTGATTTATAGGGTGATCGTTCAAAAGAGAAGAGGGGTGGCCTTAAACGCTTGACAAGGGTGTGGAGACCAAAAAGGACTAAACGTAGAATGGTTTTAGGCATGGATATAGGACTAGAAGATCTATGTAACTTAGAACTATGTGCTTTAGTTGGGAGGATGGCATATTGGTCTCTATTCAAAGTATCATTATCAGACTGGATGCACAGTAACTGGGAATTGTTGATTGGTTATTACCCTGAGGTGTTATCCCCACCGAGAGGGTGGATGAGTTTTGTATTTAGGCGACTGGAAGACTCTGCGAGGATTCTTCAAAGGTTCTAGGGCTACGATGGAGGGAGTATGATGCTGAATAGGTGGCGCATAAGTTTTAATCCGGTGACAGATTATTTCAGCTTCTAACACTTGTGGGTACTTCTTCTGGGCCTACCATTACAAAGGTGGAATACAAAAGATATGGAGGTGGTTGGAAACACCTTAGGTCGTTTTATAAAAGTTGACGAAGAAGCAATGTGTTCATCAGATAAGAGAATGGAAAAGTTGCTCGTTGAAGTGGACATTCACGCGAGGCTCTTGGAAACGCTGGAAATCGAATGGAGGGTTCATCTGTTTTATCAGAGGTTGGACTACTTGGGCATTCCATTATGCTGCTCTCTCTGTATATGCACTAGTCACCTGCGGAAGGAATGTCCACATATCTATGGGGCATTGGTTGAGGAGGACTCTTCGGAGGATATGCCATCTGATATTTTTACACCAATGGTGGATGCTCAAGAGTCGGGGGATTACCCTGGTATGAGTACTGAGGATAGTCCTGTTTTGTTGGACCACACCTTTATCAGTAAGTTAAAACACTATTGCCCTGTGTTGTATTTTTCTCTAATTGCTTGGGAGCGTGATCACTTAAATAGTATTCTCTTCCCGGAACAATCCCTATCGTCATATATAGTTAAAGGAAAGGTTATGGACTCAATCCATGAGATTATAGAATCGTTAGATGATCGAGCTTTGCCAATTCTTGAGACTATTTTATCTCACAAGGTGAGTTCCCCTGTTAATCCCAAGAATGTATACGTGGAAGACTCTACCCTCATCCCGGGTTATGGTGAACCTATCATTAGCGACAATTCTTTGGAGATGATGTTATCAACTCTAGTTCCCACTCTCAGAGGGAATTCAAGCCCTATCATCATACTGACCTTCTTGGGGAAGGAACCTATGGTCAGAACTTTACCTAGTGGTGATTCTAGGGATCCTCTGAGGGATGGGGTTTTCAAAGAGACTAACCCTACGTGGTCGTAGGGTTTGGGGTATGAATTATCTCCTATTAAAATGAGGAGTGTCTGCAAAAAGGTGGGGACAAATAGTTCTTTCTCTGCAATTCATCTTTCTTCTATCACCGATCAGGGGGCACTTAGAGGCATGAAATCTCTGGCAAGGAATAAATCATGATCCTCCTTTCTCTCAATATCAGAGGGGTAGGAGGACCCCTAAAATTGGCCTCCCTTCGTAGAATTATTTCAAAAACTTCTCATAGTATAATCTTTCTACAAGAAACTATGGTGGTTGTAGAAAAGGCAAGAAACTTTATGTATAAACTCAGACTTGATTGGATGATTTGTGTAGTAAGTGTTGTGGGGACATCTGGTGGTCTCCTGGTGTCATGGGATCCAAATTATTTTGAATTAGAGTCTATCCTAAGTTGCGGTGGTATTTTTTTGTCAGGAACAAGATTATTAGATAAAAGGAAGGTTTCTCTCCTGAATGTTTACGGCCCCTATCAAGATCGCAAGATTTTCGGGGAAAAAGTGGACGGTAAAGGATTATTAGCTCATAATGATCTGATAATGGTAGGAGATATGAATTTCATGACTTCTACAGAGGAGGTTTGGGGGACGTTAGATATGGTAGACTCTTGGGCGGCTTTTTTTAAGGCGCTTTTTATAAAAAACAAATTAGTGGATGTTGTCCTTGCTGAGGTGGTTCCAACGTGGCGTAATGGTAGGTACGGTGATGCTGTAATTGAAAAAATACTAGATCGGATCTATGTGGCAGAGGATATAATCACATCTTCTATGAGGTATAGGACCTGGGTGGAATATACCTATATGTCTGATCACGCTCCAGTTCTTCTTCAACTGGGTGTTGGGATTCCGACAGTTGCTCATTCTTTCAAGTTAAATCTTGTCTGGTTAAGAGAAGAGTCTTTCGCCATTATGGTTCGGGAAGTGTGGAATGACTCCCAGTTTCAACAATTTGATGGATCCCAAAGGAGACTAGTAGAGAAACTTACTCTATTAAAAAATCGGGTTAAACTATGGTCTAAGGAAAAACGTCTTCAGGATCATTTAGAACTAGGAAAGATTAAAGAGGATTTAAATAATATTTACATACAGAAGACTTAGGGTACTCACAGTGATGATTCTGAACATCTTATGATTACTCTTGAGGCAGAGCGCAAAAAACTTATGTTGGATGAGGAAGAGAGTTGGCGACAAAAGAGTAGGGTGATCTGGATTAAATGTGGAGATAAAAATACCAAATTTTTCCATCGTTTTGCGAGCTAAAGGAAAAATAAAAAGTTCATCTGGGAGATAAAGGATGAAGCAGGTGGGATCCATATAGGTCAGGAGGCCTTAAAGGAAGAAGCAAACAACTTCTTTAAATCTTTCTTTATGGATACAAGACAAAATAACATTAGGGAATCGATCACAACAGTTAGGTTGTTTCCTAATTTTTTGAATGAGGAAGATGTTATAAATCTAGAAAATTCGTGTACGAGAGAGGAAGTCCTAGAGGTACTAAGGGGATTTGCAAAGGACAAAAGTCTAGGGCTGGGTGGCTGGATTGTAGAATTTTTCCTTTTTTTCTTCGCATTGGTTGGACAGGACTTGATCAAAGTGGTGGAGGAAACAAGACTCAGAGGAGAGGTAATTAGACCGATCAACTCAACCTTCCTTGCATTCATTCCAAAAGTCAATAGTCCCAGTTCTTTTAGTTATTTCCATCCAATTTCACTCTATAAATTATGTTACAAGATCATTGCAAAAGTTATAGTGAGGAGAATCAGGACAATTCTATCCAGATCATTGTCACAGGAACAATTGAGTTTTCTTAAAGGAAGACAAATTTTAGATGCCATCGACATTGCACAGGAGTGTATTCACAGTATTAAAACAAAAAAACTCTAAGCTATTATCCTGAAGCTTAACTTAAAAAAGGACTATGACTGTACCAATTGGGATTTTTTGAGGTTAATACTTCTCCAATGTGGTTTTGGTCTTCCAACAACAAATTGGATTATGGGTTGTGTAACTTCTACAGCTTACGCCATTTTGATAAATGGAGAGGCAACAATTTTTTTCAGGGCAGTGGAGGACTTAGACATGGATGTTCGTTGTCGCCTCTTATATTCATACTGGTGATGGAAGGACTCAGCCTTTCTTTAAAGAAAGCACAAGCAGACGAATCTCTTACGAGGAAAAAGGTATCTATATTTATAAAGGTCCTCCACTTTCTCTTCATGGATTACATCCTTACAATGTAGAAAGCATCAATTGCAGAATGAGAAGAAATAAAAAATATTCTTTGTGCTTTTTTTCAAGCATCGGGTTTGGTGATTAATGTCCAGAAGTATGATTTCCTTCATTATGGAGTTCTTCAAGAAACACTCACAGTATTAAAAGACTTATATCATTATTTCTTCAAAGATCTATCTGAAGGATTCAGATACCTAAGGTATTTATGAAACCAGATAGTTATAAGTCAGAGGATTGGCAATGGCTTATTGAAAAGTTTGAAAAGTTGATTAATCATTGATGTAATAGATGGATAACCCTGGGAGGCCGGTGTTGTTCCCATTTTGTCACTTGGGTGAGAAAAACAATGGCACTTGCATGCCTAGTTGGGCCTGCTAGACAAGACAGAGGTTAGTGAGTGGGTTAAACAAACCAAACACATGTAATAAACAAATAAACAAACTAAAACAACTAAGGAAATAAAAACTAGAATGCATGAGAAACTTAGAACCATAAACAATCAACCAATGACCAAGATTATGCCACCAATGGATAACTATATTAGTTGGAGAAACACCGTAGAGAAAAAATGAGGACTTATGGGTCCCCTCTTCCTCTTTGGGAGGGCTCTTGAGTTCCCTAATGGAGATCTCTTCTTACAATGGAATAAAAATGGCAAATGATGAAGAAAATCAATGCCTATTCCCTCAAGAGGTGAGTGGAATGGCCTATTGCAATGATGCTTGAATACTCCTAGGATAAAAGAGGATTATCAAGGGAAAATCAAGGCAGCATAACAATACTATAAAGATATTGGTTTCTTAGTGCACCCATGGCCTCCATTTATAGCATTTCTTCAAGGCAAAATTCAACTGGTTCTTAGTGTGAACAAGGGGCCCTTTAGGGCACCCTTTTGTCCTTGACCAGCCCCCATTCGGATTTTCCTCAGATCTAAAGGTCAAATCAAGTTGGAAGCTAGTCCATAAGTGTTTGGGGGGCCGACAAGAACCATAAATGTGTCGTTCACAGGAGTTTGCGTCTTTTCTTGTACACAATCCCGCATATGGCACATTGTGCACTCTACGAGATTCGTTGTCCCGCGCACTGTGCACGATTCCTTTAGTGAGTTTGCGCATGTCAATTTTTTCCCAATTGTGTAGTTTTTGCCTTTTGAAATGCATTTTGGTGCTGCGGGTGAACTAATAGTTGTTGGCATTGTTGTATTTGTGTAACCATTTGCATGCAATGTTGCGAATGAAATTTCAGTGATAACAGATGCCCCCTGATGTGTGAGGTTAGGAGCATACGTATAGCCAAAATACATCAATGTTTCTTCTACTGAGAGTGCCATTGTAATGAAGAGTGTTGAGAGGAACTTCAAGAGCAATCTGTCGGAGGGAGGGGGGAAACTATGGGACCCAAATCTTTCTCTAAGGAGAAAAAAAAGAAATTTTGTATACAAACGAGGTGGGCATGCCCCATGCTTGTGTCATGTAATTCAAAATGTACAATAGTAACTGAAGTCGTATGCCGATGTAGATAACTGCAGCGCCCTCTGGGGTGGTTTGATAACGGCGAATGACAATTCTGAATGGTGAACATAGTCTGAAAAGAGGCATGACGCCTGTAAGAAGTTTTGATGACTCATAGGCATTGATGGCCTAACAAATTCAGAGGTATTCACCTAGTATAAAACAACTGCAATAGTCACATAGTAAGACCCACCGTAACATGATATTTTTTTGAAGTCGAATGTTATGGGGGTCAACGGAATCAAAGAGAAATGGTGTTCTCTTTGTGTCGTCTGAGACTCTTCATTGTAAATGTAATGAGAGTCAAGATAATGTCACCCTTCTGGAAATTGTGCTGACGTCGACATAAAGGGAGACACGACTCCAAAAAGAAAAGGGCTTCATGAAATCCACAGAAATAACATCAGGAACTGATAGGGAACATGAATGAATTCAAGATGTGGTGAGACTCAAGACTTCCCTTGGTTGGGGGTATGTTTGAAGTGTGAGTGGCAACAACCATAAAACGGTATCTAGTGTTAGAGGGACAACCAAATATGGGGTTAAACTGTGCCAGAGGCTTGACAAAGTGGAAAAACTCAGAGATCAGGGATATATGGACTTTGGGATACTCGGGGTTCGTGAATGATGTCGAAATGAGAAAAAAGAGAGTGGATGCCCCAACCCAGGGAGACATGGGTTGCGTTGCCGAGAAAAATAAGATCATCAACGGTGACGACAAAAAGCTAAGTAAATGTTGGAAACAAAGGTTTTTTACAATTACCAAATAAATATAGAATAATTGGGGATGAGTGTACAGATACATAAACAGGTGCCCTAGTGCGAGATGGCTTGGCCTGTGAGGGCACAAATTGCGAAGAGAATTTGTGGGGGGTGAGGGGACCGTGGGTGGGTTTCTATATGAGTTAAATGAATGGAGGGTAATTTTCATATGGGAAAACTAATTGTGGATGAAATGGAGGGTTAATGATACTGCGGAGGTGCGGTAAAAAATAGAACCAAGATGAGATAGCCTAGGATTCCATTGGGAAAGCTAGCAAGATGATGAGAAGAAATATGTGGCTTATTCTCGGAAGTGCATAAGACTATCAAGACTCCCATCCCTAGGGGGTGAAAGCAGCATGAGTGTCAAATTTCCAAGGGGAAATATCAATGGGACAACTCATGTGGGGGAGAATGCTACCAGGTGACAGTACCAAGGTGTAGAAAAGGTGACTGTACTGCAGATCTGGATGTAAGGACCCTAAAGGTAAACGTCAAAGGGTGTGACTGGGAGATGCAATTGATATTTAGAGGGAATGTTTACATGCCAGTGTCGAACATATACCTGAAGGGGTTGTGCTTATTGTGATGACCAAGTACCTACACACATGAAAAATTGAATACCCAATGTGAACAATATCTGATGATAAAGAACATATAACAACTATTTGATCATTTTGAATATGAGCATGCGTACATGGATGGGATGTGAGAAAAATTCTCCCCCAGGGCCAAGTGCAGATGGTGACCTAGGGAATGTGACTGTATAGATGGCGGGATCGTGATCTCATGGTTGAAGATGGATCAGGAAAGAGAGGCTCTGGGCTCCTATAACTAAGTGTGGAAATTTGGCAAAAGGGACTATAAATGACTGGTGGGCCCATAGTTCGACCTCATTTATACCCACCACTATAGTGAGTTGACGAGAGAATTTGGAGGAGTTTTAGAGATTATGGGGGCTTGAGTCGACCGATCCAGGAGGTGCGAGAGTCAGATTAGTGGTCCCATCCTCCTACACAATATGAATTTCCTAGGGTTGAGTTAGGGGTCGTACGGATTGTCGTACAAGGGTAGGTTTATGGGTGGGCCCACTAATGCATGGGGGAAGGAAGGATACCCGTGCTTAGATGCACGGGTATAATTCCATATCTCGTGCATAATGTGTGGCTATGCTTGACACAACCGTGCATAGGGCATGTGGGAGGGAAAAACAGACATGCATGAGATGTGCGCCTATTAAAATTACAGATGCGCACTGTGCACAGTTGTTTCTTAGACAATTGTGTATCAGTGCGCAGCTCTGTAGAGAATAGGTGTGCATGTATGCGCACCTGTTGGCGTGACAACTGTGCATTGATGCACAATTGTTTCTCCGACAACTGCGCATTAATGCATTGTTGTGTAAAGAACAGGCAGGCATATGTGTGTGTCTGTGGGGGTGAAAGTTGCGCACTGGAGGCGAAGCTACGAGTTGTTGAAATTTTGAATTTTTTTATGTTTTTGATGAATGATGAGGGCTGACCAAGTGTGCTTATGTGGATGCAGGTGATCATCTTGTGATAGGAGAGTCACTATGCCAGTCCACTGGAGAGAGCGAGTCTGGGAGCACCTCCGAGAGGCGATGAGAGAGTAGACAGGCGTTCGAAGACACTTGGCATCATGCGAGTTGCTCAAGTTCTTCGAGTGTCCTTTGATATAGTCATGGGAGTTCCTACTTCAGTATCTGATATCCATGTGGAGCGTTGATCTGCAGTGCTTCATTGTGAGAGGACAATAGTTGACGCTCTTAGCTGTGGAGGATATATACTTTTTGACAGGGCTCCCCTTCCGGGGGATGGCCCTGCCTGCTCACCCCCAGCTGTCAGGGGATGTGATATTGATAGACTTTGAATGACGCTACTTCTCAGGGCCAAACCCGATGTCGGGTTCGATTATCTGTATCGAGGTGATGGATGAGGTTTTTCCTCAGTGCATCACGGCCATGGTGGTGAGGATCTATGGATCCTTAGCGATTCAGCGGATCTCGGGAGTTTAGCTGAGGATTGTAGAGAGGGTCCTAGATGGGGAATGTTTTGCTTGGGGGTTGATGTTGCACTCCAGGATGATGGGGCAGATTCACTGGTGTCGGACCATCGACTCTGGTGAGTTTGCGTTTGGGTCCATCTTGGTGGCATGGTTTCTGGAGAGGGTGCCCTTGTTGCGCCCAAGGAGTTTGTTGGCGCCTTCAGGGCCACAGGAGTCGCGATTGATGCGGTGGGCCCAGGTGTTGGATCATAATGGTGGGGGGAGGGTGGCCACTACTTCAAAACCACTATGGCATGTGTGTGGCGTCATATTCCACAGGTGATACTACATTATCCATATGGTGGGATGGACTACCGGTATGACCCATACATGGTGCTGCCTCCTAGAGAGGTCTGGGATGAGAGATGTATGTTTGTGTATTTATGTTTTGTGATTTTGATAGTGTAACATATGATTATGTATATATGGATGTTGACTCTACCTTTTGTTTTTGTGTTTTCATATGTGGGGCCCTGAGGTC
Source organism: Picea engelmannii (assembly GCA_009831015.1). Classification (NCBI taxonomy): domain Eukaryota; kingdom Viridiplantae; phylum Streptophyta; class Pinopsida; order Pinales; family Pinaceae; genus Picea; species Picea engelmannii. The sequence goes on along the minus strand of ML782602.1, from coordinate 175,329 downwards.
GTGAGGTTGAGATGGTCGGGGACTAGGGGCCAGTGTGACCAGCGCAGGTAGGATATCGACACAGGAGAGATGATGCTAGTGTTGGGCCAGCATATGAGCCAAGGGCAGGCCAGAGGCAGAGATTTGATGATGTTGGTGCTAGAACATCGCATGAGCAACGGGTAGAGGTCGGAGGGGGGATGTAGGATATTTTTCATCAGTTTGAGGAGGTTCTTCAGGGTGTGTTGGAGGGCATGTGGGCCCACTTCCAAGACGACAGGGTCCTAGAGCAGTGTGTGGGTGTACCAGCAGAGTGGCGGACCTTGATCCGCCGGACAACTGTAGCGGGGGCAGCGATGACTAGTCGACTACCCCCTGGACCTGGAGGGCCCCAGCTGGTGGGGTGCCTCCAGCTGACAGAGGACCTGGGGGTGGAGCTCTGGGGGCACCATGAGTGCCATTTTTTGTATTTATATAGGATTACAAGCCCATTTTGTACAAGGTAGTTGATACCCATTTTGTATAGGGTAGTTGATACCCATTTTGTATAGGGTAGGGGGTACCCATTTTGTACCTATAGGGGTGAGGGCACTAGCCTATGGGCGATGTATATTTTGTACTTTGTAAACATTTATGACACTTCGGAGGAGATATATATATATATATATATATATATATGGATACATATCTTTTGGCTCTTTGTTATGTCTACATCTATTTATGTTTTTGATGGTTTGATGATGTATAATCTATATGTTGTGATTGATGTATGATGTTTTATGTATATGGGATGATGTGTTGATGTGATAAATGCCAATCTAACACTAGGTTAGCCATATTATCTGCTATTTGATTAAATTGTCATGGAATATGTGTAAATGTAATTGAATCAAAGTTTCGAGATAAGATTCTAACTTGTAGGTATTTGCGAAAGAGGCAAGGATCGCAGACACGATATACATTGTTGAGTTACAGGACGACAAGCTGGGAGTCTAATAAAATGCTAAGGTGACGAATGTGGCGGTGGCTGGCCTCGGCAAGGAGACCAATGATGATGGCGTACTCTGCTTGGTTGTTGGTGGTTGAGCCCAAACATATGCCATTGGAGTGGAGTAGTTCATGTGAGGAGTTATAGAGGGCCCAAGCAGCCCAAGCGAGATTATGTGTCCAGTGGCTAGCACTATCAGCATAACCGATGTGGTAGGCCAATGGAGGATGCATCTGTCAATAACAATAACATAGATGGTAGATCATACATGAGGAGTGAAGGAGAAAAAATAAGACTAAAAACTCTACAAATGTGTACAAAGAAAAATACTAGTGTAGAATGGTTATGCTCATGCGTAAAAATTATTTAAGTACAACCCATTGATGGGTTATTTGAGAGGATAGCCTTCTGGAGAGGCCAGGATGTATGCACCTTTAGTGAGACAGTTGTTTGGGCTTCAAAACGTCATACAAATATCACTCATTACCATACATTTTTCACCTATGCTTCCATTATATCACTCATTATTCACCACCATGTCACTTCATTTTCCCTATTGTTCACCATTAATGGGTCTCATTTATAT
>ML782602.1:104764-134916 GCA_009831015.1 Picea engelmannii | reverse complement strand
ACATCTACCCCTCTCTCCCTCTCACTTTGTATCCCCCTCCCTCTCTATTTACCACTCTTCGCCCCTTTCTCTCTTTACCTCTCACTCTCTCTCTATCCCCCCTCTATGTCTCTCTCTCTCCCTCCCTAACTCTCACACACTCTCTTTGTCTTCCTCTCTCACACTCTCACACAATCTCTTTGTCTTCCTCTCTCCCCCTCTCATACACTCTCTCTACCACCACCCCTCTCTCCCACTATCTCTCCTCTCTCTTTCTCTCTCTTACATTAACCCCTATCTCCCCCTCGCTTTGTATACCCCTCCATATCCATCTCCCACTCCGCCTCTCTCTCTCTCTCTCCCTGTCTCCCCCTCTCACACTCTTTAACTTACTCTCTCTCCACCCACCCTCTATGTCTTCCTCTCTTTGCCTCTCACACTCTCATACACTCTCTCTACCCTCCTCTATGTATTCCTCTCTCTCCCTCTCATAATCTCACACACTATATAAAATTTGGTACATTGTAAGGAAATAAATGGCCTTGACCTAGACATGTCAAGACCTAGACCTAGACCTAGATCTAGGCCTAGACATAGCAAGACCTAGACATGGCAAGGAATGGAAACACCTATACCTAGAGCATAGACCATGACCTAGACCTATACAATGACCATGACATATACCTAGAGCTAGAGCTAGACCATGACCTAGACCACAACATAGACCTAGATCTATACTTAGACCATGACCTAGACCACAACATAGACCTAGATCTATACTTAGACCATGACCTAGACCTATACCATGACCATGACCTAGACCTAGAACATGACCTCGATCTTGACCTATACCATGAACTAGACCCTCTTAGCTCCATCTAATCCAAGGAATAACCTATACTCGACCCTTATCCCCCTCCACACCTAATCACTAAGTGCACTATGCCTATACCTCTTGTTGAAGGCCCCACAACCCTTGCACCCATATATTGGTGCTCTAACCCTTGCTCTATGATTCAAAACAATTTCAATCCTAAGACCTTAGGTCCTACTTGTCCCCAAACCCCTATACATATTTATTCATAAAGTTGCTTAGTCTACAATAAATGCTTTATTTTTTGCATTAAGAACGTGCATGCGCTCTTGTGACTTGAAAGCCTTGAGGTTGAGTGTGCTTGATGGTCATCCCTTCCAGTAGGAACATGTGCATGTTCCTAGAATGTGTGCATGATTTAGTGTGCACACATTCTATGAATGCACGCATGTTCTTGCTGGGCAATTCTATGTTCCAAGAACACTCCTTGTTTTACCATTTTTGGGACTTCGACAGGTTGGTCGAAGACAGAGCGTGTCACACACCCACTACGGTAACCTATATTTTTCATCTTTTTCTTTGAGGGATAGAATCCCCAAATTCCTATGGGGCCTAGCGCAAACCATCCCTTCTCTTATCCTCCTCCAAGAGACCACAACCTGGCCTTAGCGCAAGCGCCTTTTGCAACTCGCGAGTTGGGAGTCAAGGCTCTCGACTCCTCTTTCTCCAAACGTCGATACCCGAGATGGGATACGGGTATGGCTCCCTCCTCACTAGCACCTGCTACATGTAACCGTAGGCTAGACTAAAGACTAGCACCACTCGCAACTCGTGACTTTTCTAGTTGGAGTGTTGAGCCCTCGTGCTCCTCCTTTGCGAATCCCCGAGATGCGAGAGGTCAACGTTACATGGACTTTGCCAAGCGACGTGTACATGCCACTTCTCTCCTCCGCTGTACTTTGCTTACGAGCTGTGTCACTGCCACCTGTCACATGAGACCCCGACTCTCGACTTTTCGCGACCTTAGCGATCAAGGGGCAACTTCTTCATCCTACAAAATCCCGAGCCACGATAAGTAAAAAATGGGTTGACTCTTTCCCAGAAAACACGTGTCCACCACCTGTCACCCGCTCCCACCTTTCCGTGGGTGCTTGTTGTTACACCACCTATCAACCATGCAGTCCCCACCTAACGGGTGTGCCACATGTTCGCATGAGCCCTCGATGCTCGACACTTCACGACTTCTATAGTCAAAAGGAGATTCTTTAAACCTTCGAACCCCCGATACGCGATACCATGCGGAGGTTCTGATCCAACGATTCTCCCATGGCTTGGATCCAATGACCACGATCATGTCATGATTTCGTGAATCATGAGTTCGTGCAGTCGTACCCTTGACCACTCCAAGCCGCGAGTCAATGAAATTCTACCCGACTGCCATGCGTCCTGTGCCGATGGACGGTTCTGAATACTTCAAGAATTTCAGGACGTTTTCGAGTCCACTCTCCTGCCTATGCAAAGGTTAAGATCAACGGTCAATAGAGCTCCGACCGATCCTTGGATCTACGGTCCTGGATCCCATCGCTACTTGCGAAGGCTGAGAGGGTCGAGGTGTTAACGCCTGTGCTCCTCCTCTAGATCCATTGGTCTTGACAGATCTGGGGTATTTTCGAAAGGATTCCGACCGTTCGTCTACCAACGATGGGGTATTCTCTTTCGATAATTGGACTCACTATCCTTTCAGAGCTTGAATCAAGAAATTCAACCTCTCAGAGCTTTAAAATCCCATGACTCCCAGACCTTAGAGAGCTACTCTTTCTTGCACAAGGTTTCCAGACCCGGATCACATGAACCTTCAGACGGTTCTTGGGAAATTTTTCCTATTCTTAGTCGAGTATCTGGGTAAAGGTTCGGTACGGTACCAAGGTTTATGGGGTAATTCCTGGGGAAGAGTAATCTCGAGGAGCCTTCCTAGAATATTACGAGAATCAAGCAAACAAGACGATTCTTGGTGGAGCGAACTCATGCCCCAGACTTAATCATTTGTATAGAAACCAACTATGGCATATAAGTATACACATGCATCCATTATTTCCAGTCTAAAACACCAGGTAATCATTCCACACAGAAATCATTATGGGCATATAAACATGAGCATGTATTCATGATATTCAATTCAAAATACAAGGCATAAAACACTTATAAGATCCACCAGGCGTGATGCAACTGCTGGGAGGGGTGCTCATTTCCACCCAACCGTAGTCTCAGTGACTCCAAACGGATTTAACACTAGCCACCCCCGAGCTAGATCATGATACTTTGAGATTCAGTCTCCTACTTCCAACTCAACGGAAGTCAAGGACGAAGGTTACTCTCCTTCTCCTGATACAAAAAAATAATCCAGGACGAAGGTTACTCTCCTTCTCCTGATACAAAAAAATAATCCAGGATGAAGGTTACTCTCCTTCTCCTATGTTCATAACTCCCTGTGTTTCCAGAGTTTCTCCAGTTCTCTTCCGCGATCCCCATTGCGCGCGCTTTCTCTCTACCCTTTACCACACTTACTCTCTTGCCTTTTCTCTGCAAGATTATGTGTGGCACGAATTTCCCCGTCTGTGGTCAGGTCTGAGAGATTTTACAGATGGGAGGTTCACCCCCATCCCCTCATTAACTCTTGAGGAGCCTCCCCACCTACCAATCTGATGGAAAATCCATTCCAGGGTCAGAGAGTTTATTTGGTCTTTGAGAAAGTAAAAACCAGTAAGTTACTGGCTAGGTGGAAGTTAACACAACCATTCTAGGCCCCTTCTACCACCTCTCATTAGCCATCGTGGTCTCTTTTAGCACATCCCCCTCCCAACAGTCTTGCAACACATATTCATAACATAATTTACATTCATCGGCCTTTTATACAAAGGTCCGTCAAATCAAACATTCACATCTTTGAGTTTGCCATAGTTCTTGGCCACTACAGTTATTTTTACAGATTGGGGGAAACAGGGTGTTATAGAGTGCCTAGGGGAAGCCGAGATCACGGGATCTTGCCCTATTGCGGGATTTTTGGGCTTTTAGGGTTTATGTAATGGGTATGGGATGTTGGCCCATGGGTTTACCCATGCTTAGGCCCCTTTTTGTAATGTATAAATAAGTAGCCATGGTATGTAAGAAGTAGTTACTAGAGAGCAATTTTGTCTTAGTGCAAGAGGTCATTGGCTTAATGCATGACTAGATTATGTTAAGACTTACAGAGCTAAGTGCAAGTGATTGTAAGGGGATTTGTGCACATATTGTGTAAGTCTTTGCGTTATGACCTGGTTTTGAGGAAGGTGGATCTAGCGTGTTGTGCGCAGATCACCTGTCCAGTGCGACGTGGGCTCTGTGGCTCTCTACTTGTAAGAGGATTGAAGAAGACTAATAAAGAAGAAGAAGAGTTGGTGGGCATAGCCCCACACTGGGGTGAACCACATATATTCTATGTTGATGTGCCTTGTGCAATGTTGTTCATGTTATTTATGTATCTATTTTCTTAGTGCACTATTATTTATGTATGATAGATAGATCTATGAATGATTAGTGCTTTATGATGTGAATTAATGTTATATCTGAGCTTATGCTATACGCTAAAGGGTTTTAAGGGTTAGATCATGGGCTAGCCTACAGTAAGGGTTAATCTGTGAAGTGAATAAGAATCATAACTTAATGCATGGTATTGGCTAAGTTCTCTATTAGGTGTTGTAATCACATATCTGTGTCCCAACTTGGTTGTAGACACCTGAGTACTACAACCCCCCATGCCTCTACCTCGGGTGAGGCTTCATATGCTTCTAAAGGGCTGATAGTTAGGGTTTTGTTAGTGCGTTGTTGAAGCATTGAACCCAAAGGGTTGCTAGTTAGGGTTTTGTTGGTGCGTTGTTGAAGCATTGAACCCTGGGTCTCCTCCTGTGCCAACAAATGGTTCCGTTGGCAGGACCTGAAACTATGATTGCTGGGAATTGAAGAAAAAAGAAATCTATGTGCATAGATCTATTGTTGTAGTGCATAGTATTCTACTTGACTTGTGGAACTATGTGCTAAGAAAGGAACCAAATCTGAAGAAAAGAGGTAAGATCTTAAAGATTTATGCTTTGGTAAAGGTAAGATAAGTGGAAATCTTTTCTTTGAAAATATGAATCTAAGTATGTTTGATAGATTTTGTCCTAATCTGAAAACTAGGACACAGCTAGAAGAAAGAAGATTTGATCTAAATAGATTCGATAGAGATAGTGAAATATATGTTATTCCTATGCATAGAAAGAATTTTTGGACTAACAAGTGGATGTAGGAACCTAGGAAGAATTTTTGCGGATTGCGGGTCCATCACTGTGATCCCAGTGCACAGTACAGGAAAGGTTGGGGATCGTTTAAAAAAAAGAGAGGATTGACACTATGTTATAGCTACAGAAGACCGATACATCTTGCTAAGGAATGCCCTAGTATAGGTCCTATCTGTCTTTGTTGTAAAGATGTGGGTCATGAGGTTTTATATTGCCCTAGAATGATTGATAAAGTCGAAAAGATGAACATGAACCGAGAAAACTATAAGGAAGGTCAAGAAACTAAGGATATGTTAAAGAACCAGAAAGAATTAGAGACTCTTCTATTACAAATGAAAGAAACATTGAATGGTCACAGAGACATCAATCTACCAGAGATCTTAAAATATAAGTAGTGCATAGAAACAAGAATAAGAGACTTCGACATAGACTATGTCTTGGATGAGGAAACACAGGTGAACATCATGCCAGAAAGCACTTGGGAAATTTTGGGAAAACCTGCTATAGTACCTTCATTGGGAAGGATAGGCTTGTTTAAAGGAAAGATGAAAACCTATGTGAAAGAGTTACTAATGTACCTATTATGGCTCATGGAACATTGACTGAAGAAGAATTTGAGGTCATTAAGTTTATTGACAATAGGAAGCTACAAAACAGAAAAAACAAGAATTAAGGGATTTCATGGGTAGAAATATAACACAACTAATGCAAGAACAAGAGGACAAGTCAAAGAAATAGAAGGAAAGAGAGTTAGCTGACGAGGTTGAAAGAACACAAGAAGGCTTAAAGAACCTGTCCATGCTAGAGAGAAGAGCATCCACCCCAGAAATAGTAGGAGAAGAGGTATTACACTCGAACCCTTTGAAAGACCCTCAACAATGCGAAGTTACTACGCTAAGGGAAGAAAAGAATAAGAATGGAAAGAGGAATCCAAAGACTCAGATCACAGGAAAGAAGGCCAAAAAGCTCAGCAAGAAGAAAGTAAAATTAAAAAACTGTAGGAAGTTCCAGAGAGGACTTCGCAAAAAGCAGGCTTGTAGAATTTGATCCTCACCGGAATAGCAGAACCATGCAGAATACTCACTGGAGATGAATAGAATTTGATATAGTGAGTTTAAATATGGAAGTGAGTTGATATAGTGAATAGACATTGGTTGGTTATCATGGTTCTGCTATTCCGGTGAGGATCAACCTCTCTTAATACTCACCTTTCTAATTATTATAATTCATCTCATGCTAATTATCAGGTTGTATTATCTATGAGTCTGTAAGACAAAGGCCAATCTTACAAGAAAACACACCCAGGAAACTAGTTGTGTGACACCTAGGGATCAAGGGGCCATCCAAACATGGCCCATATGACCATGTATGACTTATGTGCAACCTCCCACAAGATCTGCACAATTTGAATCTATAAATCACCATTGAGGGAGGTGCACACATCCTCAATGAGAGCATATTCTTCTTCCCAATTCACCCAAAAGTGAGGAAATTGGCCTAGGTATGTGGATTAAATCACCTTGGTAAAATGAAATCGACCAACAACTAGTTTATTTTCTGAGGTGAGGATAATTTCACCCAGAGAATGTTAATTCAATCTGAGAAATGAGAAAACGGTTTAGGTAGAGATAGATCAATTTAGGGAATCGGTAGTGGGGTATGAGGAAAGATAAAATTGCTCAATATCTAGAATACACCAAATTAAAATCTCCCTAGGTAAGTGCAACAACTCAAGAATGGGAACCATTTATTTCCCATCTCCAAAATCACCCAATGGTGGAGGTTAAAGAGATGTTCATACATGTGTATTTTCCATTAAAACCCATGAAAATCCATACATTATCTCAATAGTGAAGGAAGAAACAAACTTATGCACAACTCAGTGAATTCACACACAAATTTCTCTTCACAAACATAGAGAAATATATAAGAATTCATACAACAATTTAAATGCACCATAAGGAAAATGTTTTACCCTAGAAACCCAAATGGGAAAACCATCTTTGAATGGAGCTCAGTCTCTTCATTTTGGAAATCTTTGGTTACAATGCAATTGATGCTCTTTGTGCATCTTCCTCTCTTTGGAAAAAAAAAACCCTTTGAGAATTGGAGTGAAGGAGGAAATAGGGAGAGTTGGGGGGTAAGGGAAGGCCAATAGCCATGGTCCTTCACTTCCCATTCCTCGACCTTCTCTCCTATTTTATTTATTTTTATTTCATTTAATTCATCTCACATTTGTCTCATTCAATATTTACATTTACTTGTCTTTTGCATAGTTTAGATAACCTTCTTACATTGTTGAATTGTCTTGCAGGTATTGAGTCTTACCCATTCATTCATTCAGATCCATTTCGGGTCAACCATTATAGGTGGACACCAACATGTACAAGTAGCATTTGTTCCAATGATATAACTATGCCCTCACCATGCACCCATTCCAACACATTAGCATCCATATGTGAACACATCAACTACTCACCTATATCACTTAATCAAATTGTACATCATTTCCCACTAACAATGAATGCCACTGAAATGTAAAAACTTATCTTCTAGCACAATTGTTCTTTTTCATGCTCCCTATCTTCCTCTCACAAATGAAATAAAATAGGTTTATGACATCACAAAAGAATAAGAGTTTCTATGAGAAACAATAATAGAAACTCCCTTTCACATATATGCACCACCACTCAATGCATCAATACTCTGATTAATACCTTCATCTATTCGACAATTATATCAAACCTCATGTGGAGGTCCACACCAATCTCAGTTCCTGTATTACAATTTTTATTAGGAGTGAGTTTGCAACTTTGGGAGGATGAGGTGCTGCTAAAAGGAAGGTACTCATTGTATTCTTTGATAAAATATTGTTGATTGGATTTAAGCCTCTTATTATCACATAGGTCACTGCACTGAAATGAAATATCATCACCAAAGGTAGAAAAGGGGGATTTTTAATGCTTCTTCTAACACTCTTTCTTGAATATGAAACCCTAGAAATTATCACGAACTACTTGGAACTTGCTAGACTCGTTGGTGAGATGTGAGAAACATGCTCAAATTATTCAATTCTCAATATAATATGATATGACCTCCCCAACCACCAACAGGTTGGGAAAAGCCACTTCTTGGATGTTTCACTTAGCTCTGATACCATTTTGTGATGTCCCCGACCACCAACAGGTCGGGCAACGCCACTGCAGAATTTCACTGTAATACCAATTTGTGGCAGCCCATACCATGTAGGACGGGCCATGTAAAACCACCAACAGACTGCTAAGATATGATAGAATATTAATTGTTCATCCCGGACTACATATATATTACATGCATTTCTAATGAAATAAAAGGCAATAAAATATACTACTACCATACTAACCCATACGAAATTGACCGTAATGCATACATGCAACAAAAGCACATGATAACATTGTAAGAATCACAAACATGCACAATAGACATAATTAAACACGGAATTGATACTTATCTTTGGATTTTGAAGACCATCGACTGCGTGCAGACCTTCCACAAACCTCCCATCCTTAGGCCACATTGTTCATCACTCTTAGTAGTGGGTCACCCCCAAGATGGGGCTAAACTCCACCCAGGCAAGGGATTTCCTAGGCTTGGAAAGGCTAACAGAAAGTCACACATTTCAACAGAAAGGATTCTCTCAGGAGTCACTTACGCCCACTGCTCATAAACTCTCATTCCCCACATGCATGTACCACCCCAGGAGTATACACCTTCACTATCACACAGTTCATCGTTTGCTCCACCCCCCTTCCGGGGCTTCAACAACATGTCAGACAAGAACTCTCAAAGATATGTAGCTACTACTGGACTGCCTCCAGGATAATTCACTTCCTCAACACACTCTCTCCTCTAGAGAGAGTTTCTCATAGGCATGACAACCTACCTCTTCAATCTACGGGCCTGCTAACCCGCCTTTGCAACCCACAGTCCTAACAACATGTTTCTTGAATCCAACCTATAAGACAATGGGAAAGGGTGAAGGTAACAATAGAACTAGGGTAAGGCAGAGTACGACTCAACAAAAATGCCAGTGCATGCAAGTTATAGAGGCTCACGATGAACACGGGTTCAACAATGGAGGAAATGGTTGGTTTCTTGCTTGCTTAGTGCATGAGTGAACTCTTTTGGATAGAGGTGGCCGACTGGTCAGAAAAATGGCCAGAATGGTGAGAGCGTGAGAGCCAACTGTAAGTTCCCCCCCCAAATAACAAGAATTCCCACTTAAAACTACACGTTCCTGAGCTGACACATGTCGTTCATGAAGCATGTTCCTTTCCATTTGGAAGTCATTCCCTTTTCCCAAAGGAACTTAGGATATAATCATATCCTTCAATCAACATTTAGAATAATAATAAATTATTCTTGGACTTAAGTTCTTAATCTTATTCCCTATTTCCAGCCTCTCAACCCGCTCTCCCTTACCCAGCCTAGTGGAGCTTAGTCCACCATACTCTTTCTTCATGGTCGGTCTAAACGCAACGATGTTTTTATATTAATAATATGAGTATTTACATGTACAATATAGGATCCTGACCTTTAACACCTAGGCTCTACGACCTAATAAACACATAAGCCTATCATCTTATAGTTACTTGGATCACCAGCCTACAAAACATGTTACAATTCATAAATACAACTGGGGCTCATCTTTGGGGATATTACAATCCCCTCCCCTTTTTTTTACACTGTCCTCAGTGCAACTTATTTACACAACATCAACAAGATTTTCAAAATCTTCAAAACGATGCGGGTATTTTTTCTGCATAGCATCCTCATGCTCCCATGTCATGTCCTCAGGACCGTACTAGGTCCACTGGACCTTTACAAGCCCTATGGCTTGATTCTAGAGCTTCTTTCTCTTCCGGTCTAATATGTGCACCAGGTGCACTTGCAAGGCACCTTCTTGCTCCACCTGAATCACATTCCAATCAATCACATGATTAGGATCAGGTATATACTTCTTGAGAAATGAAACATGAAATACATTATGAACAGTCATGGATGCAGGGAATGCAAGCATATAAGCAACTGGTCCAATCCTTTCTAGGATTTCAAATGGTCCACAACATTTGGTTGCCAACTTGGAACAATTTCCCAGCTTCACGGAACTTATGTTGGCTTTAACTTTCAAGAAAACATGATCACCCACTTTAAACTCCCTGTGGGTTCTGTTCTTATCAACATAAATTTTCTGCATGTCTTGGGAAGCCTTCAAATTCTGCTTAATCTTCATCATTTTCTCTTCCATTTCTTTGAGCAACTCTGGCCCAATTATTGATCTATCAACTGGGTTGTCCCGACTTATTGGTGTGTTGCACTTTCTGCCATAAAGTGCTTCAAACAGGCTCATCTTGAGTGATGCTTTGTACCTATTGTTGTAATAAAATTATACTAAGTGTAGATAATCCTCCCATTTAGGTGGTTTGTCCATCACATACATCCTTAGCATGTTCTCTATCACTTGGTTCACCCTTTCTATTTTCCCATCAGACTCACGATGATAGGTTGTGTTGAAGTTCAGGTTCATTCTGAACCCCTTGAATAACCCTCTCCAAAACTTTGAGGTAGATTTTGGGTCTCTGTCAGACACAATTGTCTTGGGTATGCCATGCAAGCATGCTACTTCCTTCATATAAATATCAACAACATTAGTTTCTTTATGAGTAGTCTTCATAGGAATGAAATGGGCAGCTTTAGTAAGCTTGTCCACCACTACCATGATTTCATCATGTTTCTTGCTCGTTCTGGGAAATCCCATGATGAAATCCATTGTTACCACTTCCCATTTCCACTCAGGAATGGGTAATGGATGTAGTAAATCATCTGGGTGTCTATGCTCATCCTTTACCTTTTGACATTCCAAGAATTTGGCTATAAAATAAATAATCTCCCTCTTCATGCTTGGCCAATAATATTGGCTTTTGATTGTCGAGATTGTTTTCTGATATCCTAGGTGTCCTACATAAGGCACATTATGAATTTATTTTAAAATTGCACTCCTCAATTTAGAAGAGTTGGGTACATAGAATTTGTTTATGTACATAAGGATTCCATCAATTCCCAATTCATAATTTTCAGTGTTCTGCTGCATTTTACCTTGCTGCAATTTTGTTACCAATTCCATGTACTGCAAATCTACTTTTGTAGCTTCATAAATTCTTCCTTTAAGATCCGTTTGATACATGCTAATGGTTGTAGCATATAGTTCATGCACTCTCCTGTTGAGTGCATCAACCACTTTGTTCTCCTTTCCTTTGATGTGCTTGATATCAAAGTCATACTCACAGAGGAATTCCAACCATCTACTATGCCTGGAATTTAGAGTAGGCTGATCAAACAAATATTTTAGACCATTATGGTTTGTCCCCAGCTCAAAACTATTTCCCATGAGGTAGTGACTCCACTTCTTCAAAGCGTTCACTATGGCTGCCAACTCCAAATCATGAGTGGCATAGAGCCTTTCGTGCTCTTTCAATTTTTTGGACTCGAAACATATTACAAATCCATTCTAACTGAGGAATCCACCCAATCCTTCTTTGCGGAAATCCGTACAAACCACAAAGTCTTCATTCAGGTCTGCAATCCTTAGAATTGGAGCACTGGTTAACAACTTCTTCAATTCCTGGAAGCTCTTTTCACATTCTTTTGTCCACTAAAATTTTACCCATTTTCTTTGCAATGAAGTGATTGGGTGAGAAATTCTAGAAAACCCTATAATGAACCTTCTGTAGTAGCCAGCTAGACCCATGAAGGATCTTACTTATGTCACATTCTTAGGTGTTGACCATCCTTTAATGGCCTCTATCTTCTTAGGGTCCATTGTTATCCCTTCCTATGAAACGATATGCCCCAAATAGTGAATTATGTTTTGATAAAATGAGCACTTGGTCAATTTGGCATACAATTTATGCTCTCTTAACACTTGCAACACCATCCTCAAATGATGCTCATTCTCTTTTTCCAACTCAAAATATACAAGGATTTCATCCAGAAAAACAATGACAAACTTGTCTAAATATTCCCGGAAAACACCATTCATTAAACACATGAAAACAACTGGTGTATTTGACAACCCAAATGGCACCATTGTGAACTCATAATGACCATACCTTGTCCTGAAGGTGGTCTTGTTGATATCTTCCTCTTTAATCCTTATCTGATGGTATCCTGACCTGAGATCTATCTTGGAAAATATCTTTGCATCCTTCAATTGATCAAAGAGATCATCAATCCTTGGTAGAGGATACTTGTTCTTTATAGTCACTTTATTCAAATATCTGAAACCAATGCACAATCTTAATGTCCCATATTTATTCTTCACAAACAAGACTGGGGCACCCCAAGGTGACACACTTGGGCATATATACCCCTTCTTCAGAAGTTCTTCAAGTTGCATTTACAACTCCTTCATATCTGGTGTACTCATCCTGTAAGGATTCTTGGATACTGGAGTTTCTCCAAGCATAAAATTAATAGAGAAATCAATATCTCTCTTTGGAGGTAGTCCTGGTACCTCCTTGAACACATCCTCAAAATCTTTCAGAACTACATGATCCTCCAGATTTGGCACCTTATCTTTAGGTGTTTCTTCCATATGGGCTGCAAATATTTGACAGCCTTTCATGTAGCACTTCTTCAACTGCATTGATAAGATTTCCCGGATAGTAATTTCCCTGGGAATTCCTTGGACTGTTTTTCAATTTCCTTCCTCATCCAAGCAAGTGAATTCCTTGTTATGGCAGTCTAAGATGGCATGGTGTTGGTCCAACCAATTCATACCAATTAGGAAATCATATGATCCCAATGGCAAGATGTTCAAATATGCCTTGGTACACAACCCATTCATGCCCACTGCACATTATTTAACCAACTCAACAACTTTCCCTTTGGCTCCTATATCCAGCTGTACCAGCCAATATTTCCCATGCTTGCTTCTTGGCAAAATAAATCTTTCTACTACCTTAAGGTATATATATCTATGAATATCCACCAAATAAATTAAAATAGTAAAGGCATGGTTATTGATCATACCTTCAACTTCAATCATGTGTGATTGAAATTCAACTTGCTCATTGTCCAGGGATGCATAGATCACTGGTACTCTACTTCCCATGTCATCCATTGTTTCTACTTGTTGAACATTGTGGACAACTCTCACTTTGTCACTTCTGTGAGGGTAATATCTATACTTGTGATCCCCTTTACAACCCCAACATTACATAGGTTGTTTTCTTGGCCTTTGTCCACCTACTTCAGCCATCCTAGGCTCTCTAAACATTGGCTGTCTTTGAGGACTATTCCTGAAAAAGGGTGGTTTGTTCCCCTTCTGCCTCTGTTCCCTCTTAAACTTCTTCTTGTCTTCCCAAGCTCTTTGGAAAGTAGGCTTTGCTTTATGTTGATCATATAAGCATTCCTCTTTCCTTATGGTTTCTTCCATAGTTTTAGGATCATCATATTGGATCTTGTCACTAAGGAAAGTTGGCAGTCCACTGAAATATATTTGTATTTTGACAGTCTCATATTTGATGAAAGGGACATACTTTAATAGATCTAGGAATCTTCTTTCATATTCATCTATAGTCATGCTGCCCAATTTGAGTTCAAATAAACCTTTCATCTTTCTGTCATAGTATCTCCTAGTTAAGTATTTCTTTTCAAAGTGTTTCTTGAATTCCCTCCCGGTAACATTATTCTCTTTGATATGTTGTACTTTCAAAAACTGGTTCCACCACATGGATTCTTTTCCTTTCAGTCGATACATTGCAATTCTTCCGTCTGCATGATAGGAGTAATTCTGCAGTTGGAAATATTTCCTCATGCCAAGAAGCCATGTCTCAGCATCTTCCTCCTTCTAGTGCTCTCCATCAAACTCAGGAGGTTTAATCTTGTTTATTTCACCCTTCAGTTCATCTACTCCAAATATCCTATGCTTTCTGGTAGGAGATGGATTTGAACTACTGTGTTCTCTCCTCTTGGAGTGCCCTTGAGAGTGATGATGGTGTCTGCTAACACTCCTTGATTTTCTCTTCTCATCAGGGGACCTGTGACTTACTGATTTACTGAAGTCACTCTTTAGGCTATGCATCAACTTTATGTTTAATCCTCCTAATTGTCCCATGGATTTCATGAGATTCTCGTTATCTGTTCGGCGAGTCTGTACATCTTTCTACAACTTTTCAATGTTTTTCATCATATTTCATTCCTTATTTATCTCTTCTCCAGGCCCATTGGAGTTCGATCTTTCAACTCCTATATGGACATCAATTCCTCTAACTTCATTTCCGAATTGTTAACACCTTGTGCCTTCCCCATTTCTCTACACTATGCGACAATTTGGTTCGGTTCTGACAATCATTAACTCTGCAAAATGTGTTGTCAACCAAGTTTTGTTAGACTATCAGACTTTAATAATTTTCCATAATAAGCCAATCTGATTCAACAAAAAAAATATCAGATTTCATTTTTTGCAGGTCTTGGTTGGTCAAGAACCCCTTGGGATTCAATCTCTAAGCCCAGTTCTATTTTGCAACAAATTTCGGGCGCTAGCCCCTTTTCTTCAGCCCTTGGTTTGCATGTGACCATGGCTGTGACTCGATGCTTATGATTTGGGTGCTTATCCGGAGCTCTGAAACTTCGGGCTCCGGGCTTTGGAGGATTTCACCTTTGCACATCCCAAAACTCCCGAACCGTGAGTCTCTGCATACTTCCATGTCACCCTAGTGACATCATCGCGTCACTTTAATTTAGCGTTACAAAAATTCGGGGGTTTCTTCTTCCCATTCCATTATGATCCATTTATTCCGGAGTGTCAAGTCTCTGAACTTCATGATATGGTGCCATGCGCCCACTGGGGCCCACGGTTTACATGCTTGAAGTAATAAATACCGAAAAATTCACATCAAACTTTATACTTTTTCAAATTGTAGGGACATGGGTTGGATGTTTTGGAGTAACCCGCTGATCATTCTGCAATTGTCCCCACGCTGACATGTACCCCTCCTAGGAAACCGTGGTTTGGATTGCGGGACCTCCCTGTAGAATTATATGTCACACAACTTTGATCTCCGCAATGCCTACTGGCCATCAATCTTGATAGATCGTGATCAAAATTAATGTGGGCCCGATCCAAATAACTTCTTCGCCAAGTTTAACTACATTTTTCCACCTCCAAGAGCGCCACGTGGTAGGACACACGAAGCTGACACATGGTCCAATCAGGCAAGTGACATACGTCACGTTCTAACTGCATTTATATATTAAAAAGGTTCTTAACTCACTGACACGTGGCAAACATTCCATGAGTCCATGTCATCCCTAGTGACATCAACATGCCATGTCAGTTTGGGACTTCGGGCTTCAGGAGATTTCACCTTAGCATACCTTGTTTCTCTCGAATGTCGAACTCCTGAACTTTCTTACCTTCTGTTCTTGTCTTATTCCTACGGTTATGATCCATCCTTGGTAAAATACAACAGTAAACACTCCCCCCTGGATCTACGGTGTAGATCCTCTTCGGGACTTTGGAACTTCGGGCTTTGTGTAATATTCCAGATATAAAAAGTATGCAGAACATAAACAAAATGATAGAAATGACAGATGAACAACAACATAATCAGTACAACACCATAATAACACCAAAATGATATCAAAATAACACCAGAAAGAGCACTTCGATTACTGAGAGCAATGTTCACTTGCCTCTTCAAGGGGGAAACCTCCAGCAGAGCAGAGATCTATTACAATAATATCCAAGAAAATAGTTCTCATACCCTCGACTATTATTTATACTAAATATGTCTATAAAAAGAACCATCTAGAGGAAGATCCTTCTAGAAGCGGAAGCTTCTATTAGGTCTGCTTACATTCAACTTATTCTTCCTTATTGATAGGCCTTATTAATATTGACCTTTATTACATCGAAATATATTATTCTACCTACGTGAGGGGTTAGGTCCCTAACATGTCCCCCCCCTTAAAACCAACCTTGTCCTCAAGGCTTGAGATGTGGAAATTGTTGCAGAATGGTAGTTGGTTCCCAAGTGGCATCTGTTGGGGTTGTATCTTTCCACTGGACTAACACTTTCTTGATGGTTCACTGATGCAGGTGACACTCACGTTGGTCCAAAACTGCTTTTGGTTTTATCCAAATGGATCCTTCTTCGTCCAACTCAGGAAGGTTGGTTTGAGTTTGGCACTTAGTTCCAATCACCTTCTTTAAGAAGGAAACATGAAAAACCGGATGTAGCTTAGAATGATTGGGAAAATCTAACTGATAGGCCACCTGTCCCACACACTTGAGAATAGTATAAGGACCATAAAATTTGGGCGCTAGTTTTTGACAATGGTCATCCTTGAGGGAATTTTTCTTGTAAGGTTGCAGTCAAAGAAACACCTGATCCCCTTCTGCAAATTGAAGTTCAGAGTGACCTTGATTTTCTTGTTGCTTCATGCGATTATGGGCCACGATCAAATTCTCTTTGAGGGTATGGAGAATAGCCTCTCGAACTGTAAGCATTTGGTCAACCGCTTGGACCTTTGAGACACCTGGTAGATATGAGAGAACTGAAGGTGGATTTTTTCCATATACCGCTTCAAAAGGAGTCATGCGGGTAGTTGTATGGTATGAATTGTTGTACCACCATTCAACTAGTGGTAACCATTGAGCTCACTGATTTTGCTTTTTCGAGGCAAAACACCTCAAATATGTTTCCAAACACTTGTTTACAACTTCAGTTTGACCATTAGTCTGGGGATGATAAGTTGTGTTGAGATGCAGTTGGGTGCCTCGTAGCTTGAACAGTTCTTGCCAAAAATTGCTGGTGAAAGTTGGGTCGTGATAAAAAACAATAGAATGTGGCATGCCATGAATCTTGAAGACTTGATCCATGAAAATTTGAGCCGTAGTGGATGTTGTAAATAGGTGTTGAAGAGCACAAAAATGAGCATACATGGAAAGGCGATCAACTACCACCATGATGAATGATTTATTGCCTGATTTAGGTTAGCCTACAATAAAATCCATAGAGATATCCTGCCAAATAGCAGGTGGAATCGGAAGCGGTTGTAGTGTGCCAGGATATTTGACTATTTCTCCCTTGTTGCATTGAGACACATCACATTCAGCCACAAAATTGTGAACGTCCTATTTCATTCCATCCTAGAAAAAAGAACGTTTGACCTTGTCATAGGTTTTGGTAAACTCTGAGTGCCAAGTTGTGGGTGTAGCATGAAGCTCAGAAAGTACCATGGATTTAAGTTTTGACTGTATACTTAAATACAAACGGCCTTTGTATCGAAGATCATCATGGAGCCAAGAGTATCCTGGTGAAATTGGAGAATTGGACTGCAATTGTTGTATTAGATGCGAAATTTTGGGATCGTGTAGCCATTCCTGGCGAATGGCTTGGAGCCAATCTGGTACAATGAAGGAGAGAGAAAAAAGGGACCCTTCATCTTCATATTTTCGGGAAAGTGCATCCGCAACCACAATGTCTTTGCCTTTCTTGTAAATGATCTCATAATCATATCCAAAGAGCTTAGTCACCCATTTTTGTTACTCTGGGGATGAAATGCATTGTTCCAGAAGATACTTGAGGCTTTGATGATCTGTCTTAATTTAGAAGCATTTCCCCAATAGATAAGGGTGCCAAAGATCAACGACATGCATAATAGCCAACATTTCCTTTTCATAGATTGATTTTCCCAAATTTCGTTTAGACAATTGTTTGTTGGTAAAGGCCAAAGGACGAACCTCTTGCATAAGGACAAAGCCAATTCCTTTCCTTGAAGCATCACATTCCAGGACAAAGGTCTTTGTGAAATTAGGAAGGGTCAGGACTTCAATGGTGCACATGGCCATCTTCATGGTTTAAAAAGCCCGAGAAACTATTGGAGTCCAAGTGAAATAATTCTTTTTAAGGAGTGCAGTGAGAGGTGCCGCAATCTTTCCATAATTCTTAACAAACTTGCAATAATAACCTGTTAAGCCCAGAAATCCACGCAAGATTTTGAGAGTCTTTGGGTGAGGCCAGTATTGCATAGCTTCAATCTTTTTAAGATCCACCCTGACGTTGTCCTTGCCAACAAGATGACCCAAGTACTCAAATTTTGAGGCGCCAAAATCACATTTAGATTGTTTCAGAAAAATTTGGTGTTGAGAGAGTAGATGGAGAACTCGATCCACATGAGCAAGGTGGTCTGTCCAGGTTTTTCTATAGATGAGGATATCATCAAAGAAAACTAAGACAAAATGGCAGAGAAAAGGACAAAAGACATGATTCACGAGGATTTGGAAAGTGGAGGGATCATTACACAAGTCAAAGGGCATGACCAAAAAATCATAGTGGCCCTCATGAGTTCTAAAGGCAGTCTTAGGAATTTCTTCTTCTTTCATATGGATCTGGTGGTAGCCAGAATGAAGATCAAGTTTAGTAAAGAACTGTGTACCACTTAATTCATCCAAGAGTTCATCAATGACAGGAATGGGAATTTTTTCTTTAATGGTGAGTTTGTTGAGGGTGCGGAAGTCAGGACACATGCGCCAATAATATTCATTCTTAATGAACATGACCACATGAGAATAGTAGGGGCTCGTACTAGGGAAAATAACACCTGCGTTAAGCAGTTCTTGAATCATTTTCTCAATTTCATTTTTTTGGGAAAAGGCGTGACGATAGGGACACATATTGGGAGGAAGGCTTCCGGGGATAAGGGGAATGGAATGATCCTGAACACTATGGGAAGGAGGGAGTCCCTGGGGAGTGGAGAAAACCACTTGATGTTTAGAGAGGATCGATTGGAGGTCCTGTGGCACATAGGGTGTCTCAATTGCTTGTATGGCATGGAGTTGGGCAATAATGCCAGAATGAACTTTTTTGAGCATCTTTTCCATGTGATGGGAACTAATGATCTTAGGGGAACCGATGATGATGCCTTGGAACTTATATTTTTGGCCCTCCTAGTCGAATTGCATGGTTAATTCTTTAAAATCCATGAGAATGGGACCCAAAGTCCTTAGCCAGTCTGCACCCAACACAATGTCACAACTGCCCATGTCGATAGAAAACATATGAGATTTCATATGGTATTCACCAATTTAGAGACACACATTTTCACAATGCCCTCCACATTTTGTGGACCCGCCATTGGAAATCATGATTTGGAAATTATTGACTACACGAATATAGCAATTAGTTTCTTGGGCAATGCGGCGATGAATAAAATTATGGGTGCTTCCATTATCAACAAGAATGATTACCTTCCTATGCTTGATGTATCCAATTAGCTTGAGGTTTTGGGGAGAAAAGAATCTCGTGAGAGCATTTAGGGAAATGACCGGTTCTACTTCAGGAGGGTTTGAGGGAGGGGCTATGTCAGAGGGTTCAAGTGACACAGACACAAGGGGAGCTTCAACATCCTCTTCTGAAAAATCCTTCGAGATGGCCATAATTTTTTTTTGTTCCTTACACTTGTGTCCCAGAAAATATTTTTCATCACAATTATAACAAAGGCCTTTGAGTTGGCATTCAATCATTTCGGCCCTAGTCAATTTTTGGATCTTTAATGGAGTAGAAGGAGGAGTGGGATTTACTGGTTTAGTGCGAGGAATAAAGGGGGGTTTCCAGTTTTGAGAAGAGACAACCTGTTGTGCTTCCTTATCTCTTTTAGTAGCCTCCACCCAAATCTAAGGCTGAGCCATGAGGACATGGGCGCGAATCTCATCCTTGAGGCCACTGATAAAACATTCTCGGAAAAAAGAATCAAACATGCCCTCTCTACGAAAATCCAATTGCTCAAAAGCAACTATAAAGTCTTCCATTGTGCCAGATTGTTTCAACTTTGTCAAACGGCCTAAATGGTTGGTGTCAGTGTCAAAGCATTCATAAAGCTCTTCCATAAAGTGTGTCCAAGTAACATACTCTTGACGGGTAGTTTTTCTCCATTGCCACCATTGCCACCATTCTTAATCAAGATGGAGAACACCATACCGGAGTTTGGCTAAGTCATCTGTAATGTCGTACAAAGAAAAATAATGTTCCATTTGAGTTACCCAACTAGTGGGATTCGAGCCATGAAATGTGGTCACATCCACATGCGGAAGGCATAGGTCATGTTGAAAGTGATGGGACTGAAAATGATGGGAATGAGAGGAATTTCCATCTTCGGTATGCAAAGGTGGGTCATATAAAGGGGGGTCTGCAGGGACATGCAACTTGGTGCAAATCATCGAAGCGACAGATTCAAGTTGGGTGGTAATGTCTTGTTTGAGGTTTTCTTTGAGTTCTTTGATTGAGGCGACGATGGAGGAATGCATGTTTTTATTGATGGTGACAATACTGACACTGAGTTGTGTTACTTCTTATTGGGTCTATGTGAAATTAGATTGCAAGGTATTGAGGTGAGCTTCCAAGTCTTGGCTATGGGTATGGGCCATGATCATGAGGGAACTGAAAAGGGGTGGGTGGGGACAAACAATTTAATGAAAAATGATAGGTATGAATGTGATAAGGGAGAAGAGATAAATTCAATGGAATAGGTCTCAAATAATGGTGCAACAAAATCCAGACTTTGTTTTTTTTCAAACACCTATGGGGTTATCCTCCAGCCTGAAGAATATTGCAGTGATGAAATGACCAAATGCTTAATCAGGATAACTGTGTAGTGATTTGGAAACTTGAACACAGTTGCTCGGTAATAGATCTTGTCTGTTTTGTTTTTTGTTTCCACCCCCAAGGGTTAGGTATTCAAGGGTTCTACAGAGAAGGGTTTTCCCTGTGCTATAGCTCTCTGATATACGTGTGGGGTCCAACAGTAGTACTCGGCCCAATATCTCAGGGCACCAACTAAGGCGGATAAACTATGCCCTTATCCGTACTACCTGACTACCCATGTACTAGAGAGTATCTTCTCAAGTGTTGTTCTCAGTGGCACTATAGCAGTCAGGTGGTCGATAGGTTTATCTAAAGAGGGCTTCAGGAAATCTAGGTTGATTTGTATACAAGTATTTTCTGATGTACTACCACTCGAAGGTTTACCAACAGGGGTTACAAGGGTGGCCAACAGATGTGCACTTAAGTACCACTTGTATTTCCTGCGTGTATGAATCCCTGATCGCAGGTTTATGCACATAACGAAATATCTATGTAGCTTAAAGATGTCAGAATACGTCTCTACCCTGAAGAAAAATAACCCACAATTTTCTGCTGAGGAAAGTGATTTGATACCACTTGTAATATTCCATATATAAAAAGTATGAAGAACAGAAAGACAATTCTAGAAATGGCAGATGAACAACAATATAATGAGTACAACACCACAATAACACCAAAATGATATCAGAATAACACCAGAAAGATCACTTCAATTACTGAGAGCAATGTTCACTTTCCTCTTCGAGGGGGAAACCTCCAGTAGAGCAGAGATCTATTACAAGAATATCCAAGACAACAGTTCTCATACCCTCGACTATTATTTATACTAAATATGTCTATCAAAAGAACCATCTAGAGGAAGATTCTTCTAGAAGCAGAAGCTTCTATTAGGTCTTCTTACATTTGATTTATTATTCCTTATTTCTAGTCCTTATTGATATTGACCTTTGTTACATCATAATATATTATTCTACCTACGTGAGGGGTTAGGTCCCTAACACTTCGACCCTTTCTTCTCTATCACACATAAACTTCGTTGAAGTCACGAAGTCCGAAGTACTTATTGGTTAATCCTCATGCACCTTTCTCCAGATCTGACGGTTGTGAAGGATCCTGCTTCTCCCAAACAAATCCCACGACCCAACTTCAAACCTTGCAGTTCCTAACCCATGGTTACTGAAGTCTCTTTTATCTGCTATCTTTCTTGAACCACTATGCCTCCTGAGCTTCCAAACACGACCAAGGTGTTCTCTTGGCACTTTGGAATGCTCTAAAATTCAAATTTTTTCCTTCTCAACAACGATTTTCTCTGATCTTTTGATTCCATAACCACTTATATGGCCTAATTCAGGATCAGTGTCAAAACCTTGGCTCTGAACTTCAATTTTGTCCATTTCGACAAAAAATTCCTTCTAAAACCTTCTCTTCAACTTCCACTTTCCCATCCCATCCATGCAGAGTGCTGAAACCACGGCTCTGATACTAATTTGTGACGTCCCCAGCCACCAACAGGCCGGGCAACACCACTTCTTGGACGTTTCACTTAATTATGATACCATTTTGGGACATCCCCAACCATCAACAGGTTGGGCAACACCACTTCATAATTTCATTGTAATACCAATTTGTGGCAGCCCCAACCACCTAGGTCGGGCCATGTAATACCACCAACAGATTGCTAAGATATGATAGAAGATTAATTGTTCATCCTGGAGTACATATATTACATGAATTTCTAATGAAATAAAAGGCAATAAAATATACTACTACCATACTAACTCATACGAAATTCACTGTAATTCATACATGCAACGAAAGCACATGATAACATTGTAAGAATCATAGACATGCACAACATACATCATTAAACATAGAATTGATACTTACATTTGGATGGTGAAGACTATCGATTGCGTGCAGACCTTCCACGAACCTCCCAGCCTTAGACCACACTTCTCATCACTCTTAGCAGTGGGTCACCCCCGAGATGGGACTAAACTCCACCTGGGAAAGGGATTTCCTAGGCTTGGCAAGGCTAACAGGAAGTCACACAATTCAATAGGAAGGATTATCTCAGGAGCCACTTATGCCCATTGCTCACAGACTCTCATTCCCCACATGCATCTCCCACCGCAGGAGTATACACCTTCACTGTCATATAGTTCATCGACTACTCCACCTCCCTTCCGGGGATTTAACAACAGGCGAGACAGGAACTCTCAGAGCTTTGTAGCTGCTACTGAACTCCCTCCAGGAGAATTCACTTCCTCAACACACTCTCTCACCTAGAGAGAGTTGCTCAGAGGCCTGACAACCTACCTCTTCAATCTATGGGCCTGCCAACTTTCCTTTTCAACCCACAGACCTAACAACCCGTTTCTTCTATCCAACCCCTAAGATAACAGGCAAGGGAAAAGGTAACAATGGAACTTGGGTAAGGCAAAGTACGACTAAGAAAAAATACCAGTGCGCGCAAGTTACAGAGGTTCACGATGACCACGGGTTCAACAATGGTGGAAATGGTTGGCTTCCTTCTTTCTCAGTGCATGCGTGAACTCTTTTGGATAGAGGTGGTCAACTGGTCGACCAGAATGGTGAGAGCGTGAGAGCCAACTGTAAGTCCCCCCCCGAAACAACAATAATTCCCACTTAAACCTACATGTGTCTGAGCTGACACATGTCACTCATGAAGCACGTTCCTTTCCATTTGGAAGTCATTCCTTCATCCCAAAGGAACTTTGGATATAATCATATCCTTCAATCACATTTAGAATAATAATAAATTATTCTTGGACTTAAGCTCTTAAGATTAGTCCATATTTCTAGCCTCTAAGCCCCCTCTCCCTTACCCAGCCTAATGGAGCTCAGTACCCCATACTCTTTCTTTGTGGTCGGTCTACACGCAATGATTTTTTTATATTAATAATATAAGTATTTACATGTACAAAACAGGCTTCTGGCCTTTAACACGTAGGCTCTCCGACCTAATAAACACATAAGTCTATCATCTTATAGTTTCTTGGCTCACCATCCTACAAAACATGTTACAATTCATAAATACAATTGGGCTCGTCCTTGGGGATACTACATATGATATACAATTCTACACCAACAATGGCTTATTTTTCGACGGGAAATTTCAAAAGAGGATTCCTGAGTGTTCATGAAGATAATCTAATCATGCAAATTGGTGAATCCAACATTCCTAGGTTGTTGCACTACAAATCATATTATGTTAAGACCTTGTGCCTTGTGACAAGGTTCATAGTTGCAACATTGATTGCAACCAATATCATATCCATTTCTGCATTTGGTACAAACCCAAACATTCTTCTCATGCATTTCAACCAATATTTCCTCTTCATGCATGTTATTTAGGAACATACCACATAACTTAATGGGGCAGTGACTACAATGAACATGGTCTTCCATAATCTTTTGACGACACAAAATAGATTCAATAGACCTAAGTATCTCTCAGGGGTACTCTTGATTTTGCAAAAAATCTTCATTCTCAAGGCTACATGAACATCTCCACCAACATTGTAACACGTGTAATACATGTATACCCATAAAACACGATCTATGATAGACTAAAAAGATGAAGTGGGATTGTCTTCTACAATTAATACATAACACATAACAACATTAACAAACACTCAGTGTAGATACATCTTCATCCATATCTAGCACAATTTGCTACTCTTCAATATTTCTTGCTATGGCTACACTTGTCTTAAGCATAACAATGTTGGTTAGGGATTAAAAAACATGTAGATTATCTAGGCACGAATATAAAAAAAACTCAAAACAAAACTGGATCATCAAATCTCTTCAATCGATGGTTCCTTGATAGCATGGGTGACTCTTCTATGGTATATGAACTCTCTTTGGTGTCTTCATTCACTTCTCATCTGAGAAAAATCAATGGTCTCTTCTATGACCCCTCTTCTCACAACTTGATATTTGCACGATTATAAAATATAATATATTATTTGATAAAATAACATTTCTCTTTGAATCACCATTTCCATATAGCTCCAAACACAATCAGCTTTTAGTTTTGAATGTTATTCTTCTTTTACTAAGGTACTTGTGGGCCACTCTTCCCATAAACAGTTTGCAGGAAATAATCTGCATCGAATAGACAATACACAACCAATTTTCATCACATATTTTTAACTATTGTCTCAATCCTTTACTGTTATTTTCTAGCCATGAGTTCACACACTCACATTTTTTCTCCACTAGCAAACCGATCTCGTCTCCAGGGAATGAAACAAACAAAAAATTCATTGTAATTTAAATTCTACACTATCAATCATATTTGTTCATCTTGGGCACCATGTGAACAATGTAGGGGCAACATATGCTCTTCTTCAATCACTGGTAAGCATATGGTCTTGTTCCTTGCAATCACACAACCACTAGTCCAAACTTTTTGACAGGTTAATGATCACTCTATCTTCTATAATGAGTTGTGACCATCACCACCCAATCAATGCTTCCTCTACTCGCTAGTTAGTGGACTGTGTACTCAATAACATCGGTCAACTATTATCACCCAAAAATGGCTCACTTGTGACAAATCCATAAGTTCACTAAAATACACTACTAAACAACATGTTTACCACTCATTCCACATCATTCCACCTCCACTAGACCTCAAGAAAATTGTGTGTAAAATTCATACCCAAAATCCTAATTTGGGTAGTGCACTTTTTACCTCTAATAAGCAAGCTGCCAACGTGAAAACATCCGAAAAACTTTCACCGGCCCATAAAACCATGGTTTTCACTGTTTCCGACAATAACTTTCTAGAAAGGTAAAATAATTGTAAGTTGAAATATATCTATACCTTAATTTATATTCTTAGCCTTGATTTGGTTAATTAATCATTGTTTATTATGACCATGTCAAGGTGGTTTAACCACTATTTTTCCTATTAAAATTGGGAGGTCTCTCCATTTTCATGATCTATCCATACATTATAAGTGCTTGTTGCCGAAGTTGCTCTCGAACACAAGAGAACTCCTTTTTCTTCAAAGTTTTTTTGCACATCCATGCTACATATAGAGAAAGAGAGGGGATCAACACATACTTCGGAAGCAAAGGACCCTCCCAAGGAGGAGTTCGTGAAGCCATCTTCCTCAACAATTTCTTCCATAGGTGAATTGTATTGATTTATATGTGATATGGAGTAAAATTCACATTCCTTAAACTTATCTATTTCATTTCTAGCTGTAATTTGTTTGTTTTTGTTTCTTTTATATGGCATACTAGGGTTTAATGTTATGTGCATCCATTTTTGAGCATGTATGGTTTTCATGCTTCGGCTCTATATTTGTCTGTATCTAAGTCACAACCCTTAGATATGGAAATTTGCACACCCTTGATGCAGATTTCCACTAACACTAGTAGATCAGTTTCACCTAGGTCACAATAGCACAACAACATGTAGATAAAAACACGATCTATCCTAACTTATACTTCTCAAGTCATTATGCCTCCGATTAGGTTGATCCTCACCTAGTTCCTCCCGATCATAGGCAATTAGTAATCTCACAAATCATGATATGGAACAACCATAGCCTTGGCCTCTCGAAAGTTGCTCACAGTGTTTCACACATAATCTGGTCTTGAACCAGGTTGCAACCCATTATCAACCCATTTTTCAATAAGAGAAAGCCCACAACGTCAATCAATAAATCAGAGTCACACAACCGACTTTGTTTATCATTCATAGATGCACATAATGAATATTTAAGCTAGCGACTTTTTATCCCATAGCCTTTACAAATTGGCCGAAACAATTCCCCACACACTTTGCTCTTTGATCTGATAGTCGATCCAAAGCCAACACATGACAACATCACTATTTGTCACCAATACCAATCATCATATTGATGCTGGATCTTAACAATCAATTTGAGTTAATCTTCTTTGCTTTCATTGAACATACCAACAACATGAGCAACAAACACCCGAGCATTAACCTACTAACAATCTCATTGATCTCCTTGTTGGCAGCACTGCTTCTCGGGATTGGACGATGGCAAAGGTCACACGCATCGACCTACACACTTGATATATTTTCCACAGACTCGACATGCAATTGATGCACCATTTGCATCCAATGCTTTTTCACCGCTAAGGTGGATCTCATTAAACAATGGACAAATCAATCACATTCCCACAAACAAACCAAGGGCACTCAAAATTATAAAGCTACAAGCAAATCACAACATAATAAACAAACCATAGCAACACTTCACAAAACAATCTATTCTCACCTACACTAATCCTACATATGTGCAGAGGATTATAAACACTGAAATGCCCCTCTCATGAGAGAATGAGGATTTTACTAGCTCTGACACTATGTAAACAAACCACATAATAGACATTGTTTTCACATAGACCAAAACCCTATTCAATACCAAAACCCTATTCAATGATTTATTTAACCAATGTAATAGTACACATATAAATACAT
Organism: Picea engelmannii; assembly: GCA_009831015.1. NCBI lineage: Eukaryota > Viridiplantae > Streptophyta > Pinopsida > Pinales > Pinaceae > Picea > Picea engelmannii. Next base: position 107,625 of record ML782602.1, on the reverse strand, counting down.
TAATCTTTGGTTTAATATAAACACACTAATAAACGACGGTGTCTAGCTATTTTACAAAATGGTTTTTTTTTCGCCGAAATCCAGCGACATAAATCTCATGAAATCACTATATTTTGTTGTTTAAAATTCAATTTTGATTATAATAATGGATAAACCCCTTGGACACTCCGATTTTACAGAAATAATCACTCAAATATGTTGATCTAACAATTTTCTACCGGATTTCGAGCAAATGTCCCCGAAAAAATCACAGAAAACCTTCATTTCGTAAAACGTTTAGCCGAGTCCCTAACACACTGTTGAGAGAATATCTCCACCACACACCAAAATAGAAGCCAACTAATTAGAAAGAATCTCTCATATCTAACTACATCTAACAACTTCCTCAAACTTAAAAACAGATTTTTTACTAAAAACCAAAAGTGTCTCGCTCACTTATCAATACAATAACAAACCACTCCATTATTTTTAAAAGATATATGTGGGTATTAAATAAAATTCGATACATCATCAGTGATCACACCATTGCGGGGGTGGGTCTCTGAATAAAATAAAAGCTAATTTGGAATTGACAGCCAATAAAGAGAGGAAAGGTTGCGCGTGAAAGGATAACCGCGTTCTATAAATTCGAGACTCTTTGTTTTGTAGTTTTGTGGGTTATTTCTTCTTCCTCTCACATTGAAGATTCGTGGGATAATTATCGCCGGTCCTTTCTACTTCACTTACCCCACTTCAAACCTACGGATGCAGACGCAGGAAAGACAGAGGGCGATTATTATCATTTTGGTTTGATTGCAGGCAGGACTTTCTGTCAGTTTTATTTCTTCTTCCACTCATATTATTTTATACATTGAAGATTCCTGGGCCGAAACAGACGGATGCAGACGATGGAGGACTGAGGGTGATTGTTATCTGTTTAGTTTGAAGCAAAGCTTAACATGACCAGAGGAGTTCCCTGCTGTTATGCGTAGTTGCTGCAAGAGGGTTTAACTGTTTGCTGGAATCGGGAGAAAGAGAATTAACAGGGAGATAGAAATAAAAAGAATTATGTGGGGTTGGGATGTAATCCGTCGGGTAGCTCGCAAAATCGGGAAAACAGTGAGACCCGCGAAGAATAAGAGTTCCACGCCAGATCGAGTAGAGCAAGTACGGCATGTCTTCTGGGCCTGTGCTGGCGAATTATCCAGAGAAATCGCATGGAGATTTGCACCAGGTGGGGTTAGTTTTTCAATTCTTTCTTTTTATCCGACTTGTTTTCCTTCTTTCATTTATTTAGAATTTAGATGTGTTCTTCTATGGTATGTACATACGTAGGTTGTATAGGAAGTACGCTGGTGTACAAATCTTTGAAGGGAGGTCAAGTGCACAAGATCCAAAGTGGCGGCTCCTCCTCAGCAGAGGTGAAAGAGAAAAGGGAAAGAATGTCGAGGCTTGAGCAAGAAATTTCAAGCTTGAAGGAGGAGAGAAGGGAATGGCAGATGGAGCGCCTTATGTTGATGGCCTCAATTTTGGCGTTGGCTACCGGCGCAAGCCTCAGACCTCCTCGCAATTAATGTTGTTCCGTCGTCAAATATTTGAAGCAAAGCCTGAGCACTGCGTTTAATCTTGAGAACTCGAAATCATGGCCTCAGACAAAATACCGAGTATCATTATTGTGTGATGCATAATAGAGTTTGTATGGAAGGACAAATACAGATGCCTTAAATTTGGATGGCAGAGTCTAGTTCTCAGATAGTTTAGTATAGTCTGGTTTGGCAGATTCTTAGTATAGTCTAGTTTGGCAGATTCCAGTATGTAGTACATTTCATTTCTGTTTTTTACTTTTCCCATGTCACCATACATTATATTAATTGGAACCCTTTTTTTTTAGTAGTAACCTCGTGTTGAACTTGATGTGGTGATTAAGTCCATTAAACATTATTGTAACCCCTGCAATGTTTTGAAAGAGATTATTGTAACCAAAACAACATGCTCCTATGAAACCCCTTGTTTGAACTTGATGTGGTGATTAAGTCTTCGCGACGTTTATCGAAGGAACAACTCCAACTCATCTTTGAATTGCACGAGGCAGTCTCAGATCAATGTTTTCGCAAAGACATTATCAATCTCAGAATGGATGTTCTTTTCGACTCCCTCTCAAGTGATTCTGCTCATTCTCGTTGTCCAGTTTGCCATCAGCCTTTCACCTTTGCCCCAGAGTGGAGATCGCTTACTTCTGGTATTTGATTTTCTCGAAAAAACCTCTCAATGATCTATGTATATATTTTTAGATAAATGCTATGTCTATGGAGTAATACAAATTTTAGCTTAAATAATAATAATAGATTATTATTTTAGAATTTGTATTTGTTATAAAAGTTTTTCTAATTTAATTTGGTAAAGCTGTCTCTCAAATAATTTTTATAAGTAAGTAAATTATATTAAAATTTTAAAAAAATATCATTTTTTATTATTATTAATAATTAATTAAATTTATATGAAAATTATAAATCTAGTAACCTTGTTTCTAAATTTTATTAGAAACTAGAATTAAGTTATTCTGACAAGTTTGATGTTTATATTATCAAATCATAGAAATTATGATTTTGAAAGGAAGTTCATAATTTTTCATTTGACTTTTATATTATCAAATCATATAAATAAGGATGTTCATAATTTAATTTTGAAATGAATTTTGAAAATATTGTATTATAACAAGTTTTGTTTTTATACTATATGAAGATTGGTTCATAATTTTATTTTTAAATGAATTTTGAAAAATATGTTTTTTTAAGCATCACACAATTAAATTATGCTTTTGACTATTTATAACACTTTATTCACATTATATTATATATATGTTTATTTATTTTCTTTGATAT
>ML782602.1:92115-104714 GCA_009831015.1 Picea engelmannii | reverse complement strand
TGTTTATGTCTTGGAGTTAGTTAGAGTTAATAAGGTATTGATAATCTTTCTCACTTAAATACTTGAAGATGAGATGAGATGTTTCCAAACATTCATAACTCCAAATATTACTTTCCTGAAAAAGAAAAACCATAAATTATAGATTTAAATCTAATAAATTTCCTTAAACATACCCACTATTAATATAATTCGAAGATAAACTACCCTCCATTTAAAGATCTAAAAAAATATAAAAAAAATATAAAAAATAAAATTTACATCAAAATTTTATCTCATAATCTTTATTTGACATCTCATCTACTACTTAAATTGTAAAGCCTTCATGAAAGGAACCATATTAACTTGATATGATTAATATTTATCATGAACAACTACCCCATCTTACAATATTAATATTCATAAGCTACAATATTAATATTCATAAGCTACCAACTACTTGCTAAACCTCAAAATTTTATATCATAAGCTTTGTATGATTTAACATTTCATCCATTACATAAATTGTAGAGCCTTCATCATGAATCGAACTAAATTCACTTGATATGATTAATGTTTATTGTGAACAACTACCCTATTAACTTATTAACTTGACGTGATTCATGTTTATTGTGGAGAACTTTCATAGTAGACAAAGTACTTAAGTAGTGAATTTTTTTTTGAACATTAGTGATCTGTTGAAAATTTTCTATATGTTGAGTGCATTGTCACCATTTTTTAACAAGGTTGTGTGGTAGCGTAGTCCTTGTCAACGAGGTTAGAAAGCAAAATGTGGAAAATGGGGTCGAAATGTAAATGAACCAAAGTGTTCGGTGCAAAATGTATATCACGAAAATGTTGTGTGCCACGAAACATAGAGCAAAAGTAAATAACGCTTGGCAGGGAGAGCACCATTTATTTTTTGAAAGTATATATCAAACATATATTTTTTGAAAGTATATAACAAACTACAAATTTGTTGACAGTGAAAGAATAAATTTGGAAATTTAAATGCATTTTTCATATGGACTGGTGAAAGATAAAAATATATGAAGATATAAAATTAAAAGGACAATAAATATAAAAATTTAAATGCATTTGTGAACATGGGGTATAAGTAAATGACGCTTTCATTGTAGAGCACAATTTATTTTGAAATATATAAAAAAATAAAAGTTTGTAACATATAAAAAATTAAATGCAATTGCCATAGAGAGTGGTGAAAGATAAAAATAAAAATCTGTAACATATTAAAAATTAAATACATTTGTGATAGAGATTGGTGAAAGATAAGAATAAAGTCTGTAACATATAAAAAATTTAATGCATTTTTATATGAAATATGTCCAAAAATAAAAGTTTGTTACATAGTATTGGAAATTTTGAAATATACAAAGAAATTAAAGTCTGTTACATATAAACTGGAATTTCAATGCGTTTGTCATGTAGACTAGGATTGGGGCTCCTGCGGACCATTACAGAAATATGTACAAGAAACATGATTGTGGAAAGAAGATAGAGTACAATACCTGTAAAAATAAATAAATGGAAAGGTATAAATGTTTGCCTATACATCTCTATTTAAGAAACTGGAATAAGTGGGTTGATAAACAAAGCAGGATGCGATCAATAAACTTACAGTGAGGGTACCTCTAAGCCCTTTGGCTATTTTCTTGCGGCTGCCATTTCATTGATGTCGCCGACGACTGTGATTTCAAGGATGTTCTCTACGGTTGTTGGAATGCTGGTAATTGCCTGTTGCCTTTTGTCGGCGGCTTGTTTCAATTGTCTTTCGAGCCATTCTTCAATGTAGCTTCTCATTGGGCGACGTTGATCTCATTTCGTATTTTTATGTTGAAAAGATCGTTTTCTAATTTCCAGAAGTCGATAGAAAGATTACAGAGAGCCTGATGAATTTCCTCATTTTGTACTGCATATTTGACTAGCCAGTCGTTGATGTGAGCTTCATCAAATTGAAGGATACTTTAAAACTTTTCCAGAGACAAGGCCTTAAACATAACAACCTGTTTATTGAACTCTTTCCCGGTTAAGGGCAAGGAGTTTGTGATTAAGTCACGGTCTTGGAAGTCGTTGGTCTTCTCGGCTAAGTCTATATTTGATAGCCTTGTGAATAATTTATGTTTCTTCAATATGACTTGTTCACATGACTGAACAATGAGATGCATGTTCTTCCATTTTTCTTTCCAACATGCATTCAATTGACCGATCCAGTTTTTGGATGGAAGATCTTCCTCTCTTCTTTTTGTTTCTGTCATATTGTTGACAATCTTGCAAAAATGAATGACCGTTTTAAAAAAGAATTTTTCTTCATCTTTTAACTTGGCTTGCAAAACCTCGAGCAAACTATGTGCCCTGGTTCCAAGGGAAGTGATGGTTTGTGATCTTTTCCACGCCTCGATGACCAGTTTGATTTTTTTTTTGATATTATTTTCCACATATCCTTTACAGGATGCGAGGAGGGTGGAGGATGCTTTTACATTGGGTGCAGGGGTTCCAGGCATGGCTATTGCCAAAGTATTGATAAGCAATGACATAGGAATGAAAGAGTCTTTCAATTCCTTGACCTGGTTCTTCAGTCTGACATTATCGGTCTCCATGCTTCCAATGAAATCATGAAGTGATTCTCCGCTCACGGTGTGAAGTTGACAGATTTGGGACGACCACATGTTGGCAATGTGAACCTATGAACAAGATTTGTCTTTCTTATTTTTAAAATATTTTTTTCTCAATTATCAATTTTTTGGACTGGCTATAAAAAACAACGCTCTGGAACACGAAGGATTCATCTTCGTCAAAATTTTCAGTGAAGGATATGTCCATTGGATGGCTATGGTGGATGACGTCTCCGGGCTGATCAAGGAAGCACATCATGCTATCCAGATCAGTTTCAAGTTCCATGTTCTCACTCTGAATTTCTGGCTCTTCCGCCCACCCTAATTTTTTTCTTCTCTTATTCTCTACTGGAAGCTTGTGAGAACTATCAATTTTAGAATGAGGAGGATTGTTATCTTCTCCTCCGTTTGAAGAACTCTGAGTTTATTTGTTGCTGTGGTGGGCCGTTGGGGCGATGCTCTGGGATGTCATACTTTTTGGAGTGGTATTTACGGATTGAACACTCTTGTCACTGCGGCCTTTCTCCTGTTGCGTGTACAATTTAGTGTAGCTTTTCACTATGTCCACGTCACCGGCATCAGAGGTAGGACCGTTGTCGCCACTATATTTGTTTTTGGGCAGATGTTTATTTAGAAAACAATCGTCGAGGCCAAGTGTTTGTAAATGTTGTTGAAAAATATTATAGGGGTCGAACCCTCTTATGATTTCAGCATATCTTAGGTTGGAGATGCTAGAATGTGCTGCAAAATCGTCAATTTTGTTGACATTTTTCAACACAAACTCTCCTACTTTCCAAGGCAGATGAATGAACTATTTTTCTTCTTCTTTTGGAACAAATAGAACCAATAGTTGTATTGACGTGCTACTTCTGCAACAAACATTCTGTCCATAATGTGACATGGAAATAGAGCAGGTTATTCCGTGGAGTCAAAAATTCTTATCACAGTGTAATTATCCAAAAGTTTGAGTGTCCCCTTCTTGTCCAAAAAACTAGTTGTCTGTTTAGATATGCGGGGAGTATCTTCTCTTAAAAACCAAAACTTTGAAAACAAACATGAAGCCATTAAAAAACTCATAAAAACAATGGGAAGCCTTGTTCTTACACAAGGCCTGGTACCAGAACGTTACTGGGTGCAATTTGCAGTTGACATTCTCGGACATAGACAGTTGCGGAAATCGATAGGAATGCACTATTGTAAAAACTAAATAGGACGACATATAAAATTTCTTTTCCCTTTTGTAGCTTGACAATTGGGAATAGATTTCATGGGAAATTAACCTGCCCCAATAAAAAATGGCTTGTTCGTTGACTGTGAAATACAAAATATAAAGAGCCATGCGAGAAACAATTGTTGTAAACTCCTGTTCGGTTATTCTTGTAAACATCCAGGAAATTTCGCGAAATGGATTTCTAAATGAACTAACTTGCATGCTTGTAATATCTTCAAGAACTAGAAGCGGGTTTTCCAAAAAATGGGGCAAGAGGTCCAATCTGTTATTATACTTTGCTAGGAACTGTTTGCAATCTTCTCCTCTGAACGCCAATGTTGACTCCGACAATTTTAGCATATGGCGAAAAACCTGAGGTGACAAAGAAACAGAAGAGCGGTCTCGCAATGGAATAATTCTTTTATCTGAAATAAATTTATCGGTGCACCAAGAGACGAGATCCTTACAATAAAAAACCTTAGGGACACAACAAATCCTGGAGGTCCAAATTACTTAGTTCTCTGCAACAGAGGTTGAGTAATAAGAATATGCCTTGGACCACTGGAAGTTTTGGTCCTGGCGCCCGAAGATGTTGAGTGTATCTCCACATAAATGTTGTCAAGTTGATGCCATAGGTTTATGAGAACATTGGTTTGTTGCATATGATGGTTTAAATGAATAGTTAGAGCCGATAATGTAACTCTTCGCTAAATCTTGGTTAAATTCTTATGAATGGGAAAGCTCCTTGAGCCTTTCGTTGAGTAATGGCAATCTGTATGGGTGGTGCATGATGAAATGTTAGCAGTAAAGATTATTTAATGCATATTTAGAAATGCGAAGGTGGCGGGTACGATGAAGAGCAATTAAGGATTGGAGGTTTCGTGAACGTGCGAAGCCCACGACCTGTGAACATGATTTCATGATTTTGAAATCAACACTCGAAAGGGATAGTATAATACCCCTACAAATTTTGGTTTAATGCACATCAATACGAGATCTCCTCGAGCCTTTCGCCCATCAATGACAATTTATACGATTTCTGCATGATGACCTGTCAAAATTAAATGCCAGTAATTCCATATTTAGAAACAANTATATATATATATATATATATATATATATATATATATATATATATATATATATATATATATATATATATAATTTTTTTTTTCTTTTATTATAGATAAGTGCAAAGGTGACATAGATGACAGAGAGCAAGGAAAGAATGGCAATCTCTGAAAAGCAGTTCGATGGGATTCGAAAAAGGATTACGAGGATACTCAGGACAACTGAGTGTTGCACAGTCAAATTTCATGTATCGGAATTTTTGAGTGCAAAATATGTAAAACAGAAGAGATCACGATGGGGCAGTTCAACGATCGGTTTGTATATTTGAGGAATTCTGTCAAAGTGGCCAAGTATGGAATAGGAAAATTGCTAATTTCATGCATAGCAATAAGATCTTATATATAATTGACAACTGCTAATTGCAAAGGGGCGCAGGCATAGGAAACAACGACTACAAATTGAATATTTTTTCAACCTGCCAAACCGATGATCTGCCAAAGAAATTTGAAGAAATGACGAAGTATGGAAATAAGACAGACAAGCTTCAAAATGGGGTGATAATAGTTCCACAAAATATGCGAGGACCCGACGGTTAAATTGTATTTCTCGGAAGTTTTTAGTGTAAAATGTATACCACGGAAGAGGGCAAATCCGATTGTCAATTTGTATAGTGCAGAACTATGGGTGTTGTTTGCAGGACACAAAACTATAGAGGAAATACTTTTCCCTTTAATATAGCTTATGTGCTGCAAATGTAGTATGGCTCGTTTTAACACTTTTCCATCCGTAAAGAAAGACAATCTTGAGCCTGCCAGCCTTGGAAATCGTCTGTCAATTTCTATATCGCGGAGCTCTGAATGTTGTTTGGAGGTCATGAAAAAGTAGAAGTGAAATGTCGACAAATCTGTAACAGGCAAAAGACAATTTTCGTGAGCGCGAATTGGTTTCAAGTAAGCCCCATTGTTGCAAAACCATCATTTTCTACTAATTGTCAGCAAATGCATTGTTCAAGATTAGATTTTATTGCAACATGTGTGTGTAAATATGTTCTTCATACATTCTTCCATTTTCTACTAATTTCCAACAAAATGATTTGTTGAAGATTAGATTTTATTGGAACGTGTGGGTGTAACTGTGTTCTTGATACATTTTTCCATGAGTGCAACATATTAACTCAAGTATTAAACATCTTGCATTATGGGTTGTGAGCATTAAAACTTAATAATTACATGTCTAGAAACAATAATAACGATTTCGCTGCAACATTGTGCATTGATATTGCTATGTTCTATCTGCATTCCGAATAGAATTGAATGTTGGTTTGAAACTATGCAATCCATTTTTGTTTGCATAAAATGCTGGTGGATTGACACAATACATTGTCATATAATTGTTAGATGTTCCATTTTAGAAACAAAATAACCTAAGCAAACACAATATCGAAGAAGTATGAGAGCACCGAGCCATGCCAATGAGAACATGCGTTAAATCTAGAAAAGAAGCAGCAACGAAGAGTCGAAGGAAAATATTTTTTAATAGCAAATCCATTTAAAAAAATAAGAAAAACACCGAGTATTGTACATCTATCCTTAGAAATTGGACCCAGTTCTTCAGGCCAAAACATTGAATGTATCTGCGACAAACACATGCACGAGATCCGCAGTATGCAAGATCCTTGAAGTTTTCTCCTCGATGAATCATCCTGTGCTGATGTTGATAGTTTTCAGAAGCTTCTTGTGAGGAAGAAGACAAAAAGAGTTGCAGGGAAAATGGAATAGCCCTTAGCTGAAACCACCTCTGCATAGTCCAAAAAAATTCAGGAGCACAGGTTGCACGTGCAATTCCAGAGGGACAAATTAGTCCATTATGGGCGGAAGGAGATGACTAGTAGAAAAATGCTTTGTAGCAGCGAGAGTTTTGGACCTGATTCCCGAAGATGTCAATCAATATTTTTTTGTCTTGAAATATTTCCCTCGGACCATCAACATATCATTTCTTTACAATGAAACTCTTTCGCCCAGAACAAACTAATTTGGAACTCTTGAATTCCTACTTTTGCACTGCAAAGTGGCTATTGCGTTTACTGTCGATTTCTTTTCTGAAACTCCTTTTGGTGTTGTCAGGACTGCCATCACCGAGCCAGGAAGTTCCATCCATTATGGTTGATTTCAATTTGGGCGCAGAAGTGGGAAGATTCTCTGCATTGCCATCATCCATTGCCGTATCATCGCCCATTAGATCATCTTCTTCCGACTCAGAATTCATGACATCAACTTCTGTGACATCCATGAATGCAACTGGGCAGGTTTTGTGAGCAGCCAGGGTTGCCTTGGAATTCTTTGGCTTGAAATATATCTCTCGGTGTATCAAGGGACCATCTCCTTTTTTGCTCCTAGGCGAAGGGAGATGAATAGTAAGAATATGCCTTGGAATAGTAGAACCTCTGGCCATTATGCCCCAATGTGTTTACTGTGTCTAGATAGAAATGCTACCACAAGTTATTAAGAATTTTCGTTTGTTGGAGACAATGTTTGAAATGAAAATCGAGGAGGGATAATATAACCCTCCAGAAATTATGGTTTAATGTGTATCAATGGAATATCTCCTCGACCCTTTCCCTAATCAATGACAAGCTCCAGGGTTCATGCGGAATGATCTGTCACCATCACAGCTCACTAATTGCATAATTAGGAAAAAGTGCGAAGGTGGCGGTAATGACAAAGAGAGATTAAGAATTAGAAACTTCTTAAAAGAGCCAACCCGTCGACGAACAAAAACAAATATTACATCGTCTTTGAAATGAATACTTGGAAAGTATAACATACTTGTGCGCAAATCTTAGTTTAATTCGTAGTAATGACAAATCTTCTCCGGATTTCTGGACATTAATGACAATGTTAACGATTCCTGCAGGATGACTACTACCACTAAAGCTTAATTAGTGGACAGCTGGAAACAAGTATGAAGGAAACGGTGATGGAAAAAACGATTCAAATAAATACTTAAGTATGGAAAGCGGTTGGGTGGGTTACAAAAGAAAAACGACAGAAGATATACCTAGGAGACGTGAAGGGACGATGGTCATATTGCATCTCAGTGATAGATATCAACCGTCAATTTGTATGTCGTGAAATTTATAAAAGGACCAACCAAACAAAAAGCGAAAGTAGACGAGTCTATATTGATAATGTTCTTAGACATCATATATTTAAATATAAAATAAAAATGAAAACATCATATTTAAAAATTATATTTACATATATATATAATTACTCCCTGGAAACTCCTTTTTTTTCTTAAACATTAAAATATTGCAGTGTTAATGAAAACTGCAAATTTGTAAATCGCAGAAGTCCAGGTGGTAGTCGCAGGCGGCGGAACAACGAAAACGCAATGTTAAAGATGCCTATGCAAGAACTCGCGTTTCAAAGAAGAAAAACAGAGAGAAAAGAGAAACTAGAAATTTTCAGAAAAAATGACTAATACACACTAAATATCTACTTAGCCACTTTTTGGATTGCGGGTTCTGGGAATGACGGGCTCTAAATTGGGTATCCATTGTTCCCTGGCCTACAAATAACATTCATAATTTTGCGATATACAAATTGGCCATCTGACTTGCGGGGTGGCTCGCTCAAAATTGCACTCCTTTTGTTTCTTTTCATGCAAACAATACTCACAGTTTCGCGATATACAAATTGGCAGACGGACTCCAGGGTTGGCGTCCACGCACATTTCGTACAAAATTTCATTTTTATTGTTCCGTGTCGTTCAAACAGCAGTCGAAGTTTCTCCATATACAAATTCACAGATGGACTGTAGGGCTGGCGGGCCCAACCTTGAGAGTGTTTATGGGTGGCGATCCCTATGAACTCTGTAACACTACCAATGGACTCACGGGCTAGTCGGCTCAAAAGTGGGGCTTCGTTGTTCTCTGCCCTACAAATAACACCCAGAGTTCCGCGATATACAAATTGACAAGCCCATTTGCGGACTATTTCAATTTTAAGGGCCTCTTGTTGATGTAATAACACAATTGGAATTCAACTCGTGAATCCCTAAGTCTGAACTCCTACAAGGTATGGAAACGAGGTTCTTATAGAGTTTGTACGGATCCCACATTTCATACTTGGCCACTTTTTTGATTGCGGGTTCTCGGTTTGGTAGGCTCAAAGCCGAGCCTCTATTGATACATATCCTACAAATAACACCCAGAGTCTTGCGATATACAAATTGACTGCCGAAACTGTGGACTGGGTCGCTCAACATTGCAGTTCTATTGTTTCCTCTCTTCTAAACAAGATTTGGAGGAAACAAGTAGTACATAGTAAAGATGTACTTCTCAAAACTATTGACATGATATTTTTTAGAGCATGTACGGATCCCTCATTCCATACTTAGCCACTATTTGGATGGCGGGTTCTCGGGTTGTTGGGTTCAAAATTGGCCCTCTGTTGTTCTGTGCCCTATAAATAACACCCACATTTCTGTGATATACAAATTGACAAGCAAACTTGCCAGCTATTTGAATTTTAAGGGACTTGTATTCATGTCATAGCACAATTGGACTTGGGCCAGTTTATATTCGTTTATTACAATATCAAACGGGGAAGCGGTCGGTCAGGCTGGTGATATAAAAGTATGTGAAATATGAAGTCGTGAATCCGCCAGCTTCCGCACCTACAAATTTTCTGAAAAACGAGTAATACATACTAAGTATGTACTCTTATAAACTATGGACATGAATTTTTTATAGATCATGTACGGATCCGCCATTCCATATTTAGCCACTTTTTTGGATCGGTGGCTCTTGGGCTGGCGGGCTGAAAATTGGGCCTCTATTGTTTCGCGCTCTACAAATAGCACCCACAATTCCGCGATATACAAATTGACAAGCAGACCCGTGGGATTCCTACCTCAACATTGCAATTTAATTGTTACGTGTCCTCCAAATAGCACTTGGAGTTCCACGATATACAGATTGACAGATGGACTCGAGGGTTGGCAGGTTCAATTTTTCCATTGTTTACGGATGGAAATCCCTATCAACTATCTAACATATCTAAAAACATTATTTTGAACACTAAATTATTAATATTACATATTGATATTGCAGAATTTAATTAGATGACAAAGTTTGTACAAGTTGGTCGGGGAAGTGATATAAACGTTTTCTGACAAACCAGCAATACATAGTAAACATGTACTTTTATAAAGTATGGACATGAGATTTTATAGAGCATATGCGGATCCCTCATTCCATACTTAGACACTTTTTGGATCACGGGTTCTTGACCTGGCGGGCTGAAAATTGAACCTCTATTGTTCCGTGTCCTACAAATAGCACCCAGACTTCCGCGATACACAAATTGACAGGTGAACTTGCAGGGTGGTTGGCTCAACATTGCACTTTTATTGTCCCGAAGCGATTCTATATTAATTCCATATTTAGTCACTTTTTGGATCGGGGCCTCTCGAGATGGCGGGTTGAAAATTGGGCCTCTAGTGTTTCGCGCTCTACAAATAGCACCCACAATTCTGTGATATACAAATTCACAACTAGAACCGAGGGTTGGTTGGTCAACATTGCACTTTCATTGTTCTGTGTGCTCCAAATAGCACTAGAGTTCCACGATATACAGATTGACATATGGACTCCAGGTAAATTATTAATATTAAATATTGATATTGCAGAATTTAATTAGATGAGAAAGTTTGTACAATTTGGTCGGGCGAGTGATATAAAAATATTTTGACAAATGAGCAATACATAGTAAACATGTACTTTTATAAAGTATGGACATGAGATTTTATAGAGCATATGCAGATCCCTCATTCCATACTTAGGCACTTTTTGGATCGCGGGTTCTCGGCCTGGCGGGCTGAAAATTGAGTTTTTTTTGTTATGTGTCCTCCAAATAGCACCCAGACTTCTACGATATACAAATTGATAGGCGGATTTGCGGGCTGGTTGACTCAACATGAGATTTTATAGAGCTTATGTGGATCTCTCATTCCATACTTAGGCACTTTTTGGGTCGCGGGTTCTCGGCTAGGCGGGCTGAAAATTGAGCCTCTACTGTTCCATGTCCTACAAATAGCACCAAGACTTCCGCAATATACAAATTGACAAGCGGACTTGCGGGTTGGTTGGCTCAACATTGCACTTTTATTGTCCTGTAGGGATTCCGTATTAATTCTATATTTAGCCACGTTTTTTGGATTGGGGGCTCTCGGGCTGGCGGACTGAAAATTTTGCCTCTATTGTTCCACACTCTACAAATAGAACCCACAATTTCGCGATATACAAATTGACAACCGGACCTGTGGGATGACTAATCAACATTGCACTTTCAATCTTCCATGTCCTCCAAATAGCACTCGAAGTTCCGCGATATACAAATTGACAGATGGACTCGAGGTAAATTATTAATATTAAATATTGATATTGCAAAATTTAATTAGACAAGAAAGTTTGTATAATTTGGTCGGGCGAGTGATATAAAAGTATTCCGACAAATGAGCAATACATAGTAAACATGTACTTTTATAAATTATGTACATGATATTTTATAGAGCATATGCAGATCCCTCATTCCATACTTAGGCAGTTTTTGGATCGCGGGTTCTCGGCATGGTGGGCTGAAAATTGAGCCTTTTTTGTTTCGTGTCCTACAAATAGTACCTAGACTTCCTTGATATACAAATTGAGAGGCGGACTTGCGGGCTGCTTGACTCAACATTGCACTTTTATTGTTCTGTGTCCCCCAAACAACACTCTGAGTTCCACAGAATAGAAATCAACAGGACTCCACGACTGGCGGGTTCAAGATTGCAATTGTTTAGGGATGGTCATCCTATCTAACTTTATCTAAAAAAATTATTTTCAAATACTAAATTATTAATATTAAATATTGATATTGTACAAGTGAATTACATTAAATTATTAAAGGATGGTAAATCGCTTATTTTTAAAAAAATGAAGGAAACAAAAGAAAGTTTTTTTTAAATTCTATCACCACAAGCATAACAAGGACCAATTTCAATTTTAAGGGCCTCTTGTTCATATGATAGCACAATTTCACTCCACACAATATATATTCGTTGATTTCAAATTATTCAGGGACATTAATTTTACCAAGTTCATTGAATTAGCAAAAATGCCAAAACAATGACCAATTTGAATTTTAAGGGCCTCTTGTTGATATGATAGCACAATTACACTTCACACACTATATATTCGTTAATTTCAAATTATTTCAGAACAATAATTTGATCAAGTCCATCGATCAAGGAAATCTGCTTAAACAAGCCACATAGTACATTTGCGTAACAACGCCATAGAAACTGTCAGGTGGATCTGCGGGCCAGCTAGATAAAAAATTCAATTATATTGTTTCGAGTCCTCCAAAGAACAGTTGGAGTTCTGCGGTATACAAATTGACATACAAAACACATAACCAAGAACAAACCAAAATTCAAACATGCCACAAGCAAGTTCCTAGAAGGTTCCATAGAGAAGAACCCATCAGCCTTTGCACCAAACAATTTGATATACAAAGAAAAGACGTCACCGCATTCGTTTTTTCTTGCATATGGTATATGTTACCAGTAGAAAATAACCGGGGCCATGGGATATATGGGGTTTTCTGCCATGCTAATCTTATGCACATGCAATCCTAGCTAGCCAAATACAACGAACATTCATC
>ML782602.1:79092-92049 GCA_009831015.1 Picea engelmannii | reverse complement strand
TATATATATATATATATATATATATATATATATATATATATATATATATATATATATATATATATATATATATATATATATATATATATATTCCCCTTCTTCAGTCGATATGCAAAATTGCACTGTCCTCATTTAAGGTGATTTTTCTATGTATCTGAAGCTCCCGCATCATGTACACATTGCTTGCCTTTTTCTATAAATAAGTTTCATATGACAACTCTACCAACTTAGGAAGAACATTTTGTAATAGAGGCTTCCTAACCGTACAATGCACGGTTGTGTTTCCCACGGTTCAGATAACAACATTGACGCAATGTCCATATATATATGGACATTTTTCACCGCATCGCAGACAATCAATCGTATCATCACTTATCAAAGTGGAGGCAGAAGAAGGGGAGTTGCATTTTTCACATACAGTTCAAATGGGGTTGAGTACACATTGGCTGCAACTAAAACACCTTCAACCTCGCAACGCGAGCATATGAATTAATACATTGAACAATATAATACCCAACTGCACCCCCTCCTCCCCTTATATAAAAAAAAAAGTAAACAGGTGTAGAAATTTGTGCAAGGCTATTTCTATAAGCAAAGTGAGGATGATTTTGTGGATATATACGCACAATAGTTGTAGAACTAGCTAGTTTCTTCAGATCCTCTACTATATCTGCTCGCAACTCTGTTACAAATGTTGCCTGGGTTGTCTGAAAGATCATTTATCTAACATCCCTCTTCTTTGTTATATTTTTGAACAACATAAGTGGAATATGCCCTTTATGCAATTGTTGTTCCATTGATGAAAACAAATCTGAATACGTATCGAATAATTGTAGCTGCAACATAGAACAATGCAATATTTGTGTAACTTATCCAAGATACATGCACATGCGAAAGTAAAGGACAAAACTGAATATGAAAAGCGGTACCATTGCCTTGTTGTTGTCCAACTTTCCATCTTTTATATGGAGAATGTGTTGCGAGCCAATTTTTCTCGCTAGTGTGACAGCTGTCCCAATCGTTCTGATTGGGTAAATATCAGTGCTCTGTGCAAGCTGGCTGATATTCAAATCCGGGATGAAACGATATTCTGAACAAACAACGAGAATTTTTTCCACAATGCTTGTTTCATTCAACGAAATAATTCGATCGCAATCAAAATGGTCATATACTATTTTGGGAAATATATTAAAATTTGTAATGGATATTCCATTACGCGACAATATCTTTTCTGCATGTTTCTGGACAAGTTGTGGAGGAACAATCAATGTCATTGTCATCATGGCCTCCTTGTTTGTCATGTCAGCACGCATAATGGATCTACTTTTGTTTTCCTTGTCCAAGTAGGTGCTATAGACAACCATTATGTCCCCGATGAACACTTGTCCACATCAACGATTGTTCAAGCCCTCTATTGATAGTACTTTGGATGTCACAACTCTAGACCTGATGACATTTTTTGAAGAGGAAAACTAAAGTGAATGGTAGTGCGTTTTTTTTTTTTTTAATTTTCACTGGCATAAATCTACAAGTACACTCATAGCTTTGATGAACTATGGAGCCAGAGTTTTGCAACCACACCTCTTAGTCTGCGAAACATGCAACACGTTTGACATCTCGCTTGTACTCGTTGATACTTCTTGCGAGATGCAAACCATGTATTGCAGATGACAGTAGCATATCCACCATGCCATAGATGAATATATACCACAAGATATTTGTTTAGTAAACATAGTAAGAGCAGAGCGTATGAATATTTACCTTTGGCCTTGTCGGTCTGTTGATGTCTGGGATGACTAATTGCTCATGCCCATGTCACTAGTCCAACTTTTTCTGATGCAAGCATGTGCAGATGAACATCAGGACTAAACAAGCATATGCATTGTATATTGTGAATCAAAAGGACTAAATAACCGTAAAATTGTATGTATCTATTTTTTTTTAACTGGAGAAATGTTTAACAATAAATAGGGCGTGAGCGCGAGGCACCATGACCAATCTGTATATCGCGGACCCCCGGAAGCCAGGGGAGCAATTTTTACCTGCCAGCTTGGAACCCACAAATGAGAAAGTGGGTAACTATGGAATAAGGTAGAAGCATGACCACATATGTGAATCCGTTGGTCCACCAACCGACGCACGAAGGAATTTTCGGAAATCACACAAAGCAGATGAATTAGAAAACAAAAGGGATAATAAAACTGGAAAAGGTAGAAATAGGGAGGGAAGAAAGGCCCATTACTAACAAGTCATCTTTTTCAAGTCTAATATTATATGCCCCCACCCAGTTTGTATATTTAATTTACCAACACACTTGGTATACCTTTTAGAAGATTGCACCATAGAACCCTCTGTTGTTGCACAAAACAATTCATCTCTCCGTCCAAGCAACTTGTTTTTTCCAAGGCAACAACGTCGAATATGCAATGCACATGAAGGCAAGTTAGTATGAATACAAACATATAAAAGAAAGAGAAACAAGTCTATTTACCCACCAAAGAGTCCATCGTCCTCTCTAGCCATTATGTTTGTTTAAATGTAGCAATGCAGTGAAAACACAACGGATATGAACTAGCTTAGTATGCAGGAAGGCATGTATTGAAGATAACTTATAATGAAGACAGATACGTAAAAGAAAAAGAAAGAGGGTTATTTACCCGTGAAAGAGCCCATCGTCATCTCCACCTATTATGTTTGTTTAAATGTAGCAATGCAGCGAAAACACAATGAGCGAAGTAGGTTAGTATGCAGGAAGGCATGTAACGAAGATAACTTACCATGTAGGAAGGCACACAACATGTACATATAATAAACTAGTTGAACACATATATAGAACATAAATGAAATACAAAACAACGCAATATGAAACAACAATACAAACATGCACCTTTCTATATCCTCTTCAACCAATGCAGTGGAGACTCCCTCGTTTTCTCTAGATATTCTGTTTGTTTGAATGTGGGAACGCACAAAATACAATGAACATCAATGGACGCTGGTATTCACCGGATAACAAGCAATATGTACATACACTAAAACAGACTCAACGAATAGTCTAGAAAGGCAGAAACATGAACCTTTGCGCTTCTCTATCCATGGCTATAAATGTGTAATTTTTTTTCCCCTGCCCAAAATATATTACAAGGCACAAAATATCATACAATTGCATGGTCGTAGCTAAACAATTTCCGGTTTTCTGTGTCAATTTATCTAGATATGCTTCCACCGATGGAAATACATGTTCTTTATCCTCTACAGAGACTGTTGTGCCCACGATACAAGTTTTCAGTTTTCCTTGGAAAACTACCCAGGCATGCTTCCAAACATCCAAATATAATCTTGCAGAAACTTTGTTGCACATATCATATCTCAAGCACAACACAAATTGTATCGTGTGCAAACCACTCTATGTAGAGGAGAAAAAACATGTAATGTCACATCGACACATCTGACCATACATGGTTTATAAATGTAGCCTGCATGATATTGCAATTTCACATGCAATCCTCGAACAATTTTGCATGCAACTATTTTATTTCATGCCAACAACAAAGCACCAACAAAATCTCACAGAATAATAGATATCGACCTCGACCGATAGGGAAAACAACACAATTTCATGTCGACTCCTGGGTGCAGGGGATGAACAACGTAAAGCCCCCAAAAGAAATAATAATAAAAAAAAAAAAAGAAAAAAAAAAGCTCCAACCACCACCGCTGGACCCCAACCCTGCAAGGTCGAATCAAACAAAAGAAAACACCAAGCACCAAACCAACGAGAAAGCACGAACATGCCAAACTGCACCCCCAAGGCCCCAAAGCGCAAATGTGAGCCAAACAAACAGAACCAACAACCCATGAACCAACGAACGAGCAAGAACCACCGAGCCAGTAAACAACATATGTATCTCCAACGGTTACGAAACTGCAACCCAAGCACATAAAGAACCAAAAACATATGAGGAGCATGCCACTACAAATAATCAAACATTCTTACTTGCAAACTGCAAACACTGAACAACAAACAAGGAATACAAAATGAAGCTATGGCATCGAAACTTACTTTGAAATGATGAAATGCATAAGCGTAGGTCGAATCACGAGCGAAACAACAACAAGCAACAACCGAGAAACCAATGAAGAAGAAGCACTCACCGAACCAGAAAACAATGTATGTAGCTTCAACGATTACAAAATTACATTGCAAAGGCAGAACAAGGATGAAACATACAATGGCTATTCAACTGCCGGTGGACAAAGAAGATTGTGAAAATTCACTGTAACTATATAGAAAATTTTGAGGAAACATGTACTTCGAGAAGCATATTTACATAAACATTTAAGGCTGCCAAGTTGTCTAAGGACCTCGCGGTATGCAAACATTTAAGTTGTCAGGGTTGTTGGAGGACGTCACATCATGTAAATATTTAAGTTGCCAGGCCTATTGAGGCATCTCGGAATAAGTGTTAATACATTTCAACAAAAATACATTCGGCAAAGACGCTATAAACTTTGGAATTCTCAATCACTATAAATCTTGGATATCAAAACATTTCAATATGCTTAGTACATATCAAAACTTATGGATATATTCAGCGAGCAGAAAATGCTAATACAAACATTCGAACTAATGCTAGCATTAATCCACCTTCAAGCAATATAGAGGAAAAATATATGATTAAAAAATACTGTATAAGAGAAAAAGTTTGGATATGTTGCCATATACAACGTTGGGAATAACAAAGCCGACAAGAAGACCTTCAATCTCTTATCCAATCAGATCGATACATATATTGTACTTTTTATTATATAAAAATATATGCTTTTAATTCCATAGCTCCAACAATAGGTATTCTACAAATATTTCGGGTCAAATGACAAGCTAATATGTAGTCAACGAATTATTGATCGTTATAGTCCCTCTATGCCTACGGCATGGACTAATAAATACGAGTCATACTATTCATTTGCCTAATCAATTTAAACATAGCAGCTTGCATGAATTGAACAAAGCTTAAATAATTATAATTATTTGTTTAATAATAATAAAAAGAGGTTTATTAAGTTATAATTATTTGTTTAATAATAATAGAAAAAAGTGTATTTATGTAAATGTATTTTTATTAGTTTTTCTTATATATTTAATAAGACATTTTTTTTTAAATATTAAATTATAAAATAATTATATTTTAATCTTAAATATAAATTTTAGTATTAATTCAATACCTAAAACTTAATCATAAATCAAATACAAATCTTAATTCGTTTAACATACATTAACCTATTCTACTATATCTTACCCTATTTTATCTAATCCTAATCCTATCATAATCTACGCTATCATAAACTACACTACACCCTCACCCTCAATTGCATTAACTAACCTATCATAAACTACACTATCCTCACGTAATCCACCTCACCCTCAATTGCTTTAACTAACCTACACTAACTTATCATAAACTACACTATCCTACGGAGCATACCTTTTTCCTTATATACCATGTTATGGACTAACCTACCTTTTTTAACCCATCCTAAATTTTACCATAACCTAGTCTACTTAAGATAAACCACCTTAACTTACCCTATCCTAAATTACATTACTTTAGGAGACTAGCCTAGACAAATCTATCCTATCCTAACTTAACCCTAATCCTTCCTACCTAGCATAAACTAAACTAACATAGAGTAACTTATCTTATCCTACATTAAGCTACCACTAGCCTACACTAACTTACTATACTTTACTTACGCTACCCTACTTTAAATTACATTACTTTACCTAGACTAACCTCGCCAAATCTAACCTAACTTACGCTAAACCTTCCTACTCACTGTAACCTAAACTAACTTACAATAACTTACCTTATCCTACCTTATCTTACAATAACCTACCTTATACTATAATTAAATTAAAATTTTAATTAATGGAAAAATAAAATTAATAAAAGAGGAGCTTCCCAAAAATAGTTAATGTCCTTTGAGCAATCAATACCTTAAAATGGAGGTAAACTTAGAAAATAAAACGTAAATGTTTGTTATATAATACTTTGAACCATGAGATCACATGAGTTTTTACGTCATGTACAAAAGCCACCTCATTCATCTTAAGATAATATATTACAAGCTTATTTCTCATAGTAAGTTGTTTACGTTAATTTCTGATTTTGACACTCTTCCAGTGTGGGCTTAGTGTTTATGAAAGCCGGATGTCCAAACATTTGTCATAATTTTTTTTTTAACTTCTTTGTAAATTCCAGCTCTGTTTTTACCTCCCCATCGGATTTTCTAGCAGCACTCCGCTTTAGGATAGAGTACTCTTTGATCTTGCTGACTGAAAGACTTAATTTTGATGAAAGTCCTTTTTTTTCACTCACTTTAAACTTTCAGCGAACTTTTTATAGCAGAGTTTTTATAATTTTTTCTGATCTAAAAACAAATTATATTAATATATAATTGAGAAATTTTCCATTTGAAAAAAAAAAAGTTGTTTATGTTGTTGATCCATTACCCCAAGATTTATGAACTCTATCCGTGGGAAAGGAGTACATCCCTTCATATGTAGATATGCATTTATGTTGGAAACAAAAGCTTAAACATGTTTATTATACTTCTAGATTTTTTTGAGATTGTTTATTGATAGTTAATGGTTAACTAGGGAATGGTTGATTAGAAATATGACTAGTTAAGTAGTTAGATTTAAGTAGTTGACTAGTGTATTCATTAATATAAGTGATTTTTTTATTCCACTTTTTAAGGGAGTTGGTTATATCTTGGTGCCATATAAGATGAGTTTAAGGGTTGATTTAAGAGACAATGTGTGGTGTGTGTTATGTATGGAAAATTTTTGGTTTGTTATACTTCTATGTATATTGAACTATATTCACTCGTTCTTAAGTGTTGTAACTATATCTTTAAACACCACCTCTTAGTAGAATACTTGGCACTATGATCTACCTAATTTTCTGATTCTCTAGCATGTTATCATAGTTATTGGTTTGAGACCTAGCCTATTATCTATAGGTCTTTTGGAGATTGTTTTTTTGTGTGCTTTGTGTGATAACACCACTACATTTAGGTGCCAAATCTAACAGTGTTTTATGAAAATGATGGCAAAAATTATTCATGTTGTTAGAAATTTAACTTTGAAAATTTTGAAAACTAGTGGTTTTTTACTTTCTTCCCCTGAATTTTAATGATACATTCTTATCATCAAAATTGCATTGTTAACATGTCATAATTCCGATGGCATTGTCCATGTGTCAAAAAAATTGAATTTGTTAAAGTTGATTATGTCAAATTATCTTGAGAATTCCTACGGACATATAAATCTATTTAAACCCGAAGATATAAGGTGACAGCTATGTGATGCTTTTAAAATCCATAATATATGTTTTCCAGGTAAAAAAATTTGAAAACAGGTTTTAAATTCTATATTTGTGAAATTCTTTGAACATATTTTTATAATGTACTAATATTTCTTTAATGGATGTTTTTGTAAATATAGTTAACCATGTCCATATCAAAAGATAAAAATTAGAGGGTTATTTCTAGGTTAAAGGATAAATATGTGACATACAAATGTTTTTTCTTTGCAAAAAAAATGCATTTGATTACAAAGGAGAAGAATTTGTATGCAACTAAAACAAATTATAGGAATTATAGGCACTTTGAAGGAGGGAACACATCTCTTCCATTGGTAAGTTATTCATTAAATGTTTAATTTTTATTATTGTCATACATATTTTTATCATTTTAATGTTTAACATATATACTACAAATATTTGATTGTTTGTAATTACTAAAAAAAAAAAACATCTTAGGTTTGAATTGTAGACTAAGGATGTGCCAAATTGTAGTAGAAATATTAGTGAACAAGCGAATGAAATCATGGAATAGATGGACCTCATGAAGTTAATCTTATGGACAAAAATAATGATACTGATATAATTGAGAATGATGGGATCCATGACACCTTTGATCCAACGGATGATAATTTTGATGATGTTTACGATGTACCTTTGATTAATAAGGCATGAAAACCCTTATATGAAGGTTCATTGAAAATCCTTCTCTTTGCTATTTTTTTGTTGGCGAACTTGAAGATATTGAATGGTTTGTCAAACACCTATCTCACACAGATCCTAAGGTATGCAATATAATTATTTGTACATGAATACTTGTTTCTTATTTATTTTTATTTTTAGTGTTAGTTGTATAAGGCATGCAATATTGCTGAATATTAATTATTGTGATTTTTTTAATGGTGTAGATTGTTAGGTTATTTTTTTCTAACATTGTTAAATACTTTACCTAGCACATATTAGGATTGTCTCTTGTTATGAAAGATATAAGATTGGAGTATCAAGCCACTTATGCATATCTTAATGACCATATTATATATTATGGACAACATGAAACAAATTTGGAACACCCTTAGTGTGGAATTAATATATATCAAACTTATCAAGCAACAAATAAGGTACCCCACACAGTTCTCTATCATATTCCCATAATTCCACGTTTCCAATTATTGTTTAGGTGCAAAAACATAGCACAATTTATGGTTTACCATGAATGGAAGAGAAGTGAAGGCGGTGTTATGAAAATTCCTAGAGATGGTATTGTATTTAGGGACATCGACGAAAGATGAACATTTTTTAAAGAATAACGTCGTAATGTTAGGCTTTCATTGGTAGCCCATGGTGTCAATGCACTTGGAGAGATCAAGTCCATTCACTTAGATTGACCTATTTTTGTTATAAACAATAACCTTCCTCCTTGGATGTTAATAAAGAGGGTGCACACAATTATGGCCATGATTATTCCAGGTATTTTTTTACAATAATGTTTTCAAGTACATATGATTTAATTTGTTTAGTTGTTGGTTACATATTAATTTATTATATATATTCAAGGTAATAAAAGTAAGTATTTTCAAATAAGCAGGTAGCTACCAATTTAAAGATATAAACCTATTTATTGAACCTCTTATTGGTTAACTTATAAAATTATAGGTTTTCATCATTATGTAAAACATCTCCAAACTACTAGAGCCAAAACAATTTCAATTCAGTGGAATTCTTACATGAACAATTCATGATGTCCTAGGGATATGACATTTTTGTGGTAAGTATAGTATTGCACTCTAACAATATATAATTTAATTAATTATTCATGCATCTTTTTAATTATTACTTCATATAATAGTAATAACATAATTCTACATCTCATAGGTCTTTAAAGAAAGGAAAAATTTTGATGCCCCGTGTGTGCTCCTAGAATGATGTCATTCAAGAAGTTTAGGTAAGAAGGTGTTTGATGAGAACATGCAATTCCTCCCTAAGAACCATCATTATCGAATTAATAAGAAATATCTTTTCATGGGAAGGACAAGACTACAAAAAAAACCATGGTGAATAACACCTCAACTATGAAAATTGGAATATAATAAGAATCACCAAGGTAAGAAATCGGTTTCCATTTCAATTCAATGATAGAGTCCATGTTTGAAGAATTGGCCATTATCCCAAACTAAGGAAAGGGAACCATGCCTCGTGTGTGTGTGGAAACCGTGGATCACATGGAGACATTTGCTTTCAAATTCATATTCATTTTGTTGGAGGAAAACAATTAGCATCATTGGAGTTCTTCTCTGAAGAAAAAGAAGTTGGCTCTATAACGATGAATAAACTTGGAGTCACCTAAGTATTGGGAATAAGGAAAACTCCCTCCTTGCTAAGAAACCTCAAAAATAGCTTGTACTTTTACTAACTAACTTGGACAATTTTGTGAACAAGTGTGAAAATACAACAAAGAAGTGGAATGACTAGACAATGAATTAGGTGTTGAAATATTATACACTAATAGGAAGAACAATGAACTGGTCTTGAGGTGGAGGACAATGATGGGTAATTGTATGAATGACTCATCTAGTTCCATTATGAACTTAGTGATTTTTATAAAGATATGACACCTTGTACACCGCGGGAATTTTGAGCTAAGATTGAACTCAACTTCTTTGTACTGGAACTCTCAACAATTGTTACTACCATTGAAGTAGTTTTTACCCATATTTAGTTTTAACACTATAAACTATTGTTGTGATTTGGGTGTGTTTGGTTGTATTTCTTTGGGTTGTTGTTATATGCTAAAGAAAAAAGACTAAAAATCCTTAGAATACTAGTGGAAACATAAACAATTGGTGAAATGTTGGTCTAAGACTTATGCAAGGTTTATAGAGTGTGGCCAAACCGTATTTTAGTAGGAGTAGTTAAATAGAGTGCAATTGTTTCTAATCGACATGGTTGGGCACTGGCCAACCACATGACTAAGATAACGTGGGTGAAGACATATTATTTTTGGCACTTGTTAGACCTGCCATAGTCGTTATAAGTCACCATTTAAAATATTGGAGTTTTTATGAAAGATAAGATGCTAGTCTGAAGAGGTTCATGTGGACCATAGGAATAAAAAACTAATAGATGAGGTAGTGGTTCCATAGAGTGATTACCTCACCAAAAAAAGTAGGTTGCAAACCCTTGAGACGTTTCCATATCAAATGATAAGTAAGATGAGGAACATATCCGACATGATCATAGAGTTGGCTACTATAGTGGGCTCACCTTCGGGCATTTGAAGAAGGTTGTTGAAAATGGTGGAAACATTATATTCCGATGCACATCAAGATAAAATAGGTAGATACATATGTTGGTCAAAGGGATGCCAAGCAACACGTGAACTTCTTATGGGATATGGAAAAGTTCCTTGAACAAATGGATTGTGCATCTGATGAGGCCAATGTGAATGAACTATGATGTACCTCATACTAAATGACAAAATGTGGTGGAAAATATTTGTGGAAGACATTTTATCTATAAGAACAACCAAGTGGGTGTATCTTTGGGAGGACTTGAAGCAATCATTGAAGGGGAAATTCTTACTTGGAAACTAATGATGTATTGCAAGGAACCAAATAATTTCCTTGAAGGAGACAAGCCACATGCAAGAATACATCAAGTCATTCTTGGTGCTCAAGTTGGAAGTAAAGAATATGTCGAATGAAAATTGATTATACCAATTTATGAAGGTTCTTCAAAACCATGTGCAATTTAACTATGAAGGCAAAATGTGCAATCCCTACAAGGAACTACAACAACAATGAACCACTTGTTAGAGTTTAAATATGAGATAATTAATATAGAAGGAGATGGATAGACCTCACTAAGAGAGAAATAAAGCAATGTTTAAAAGAAGAGGAAGATATAAACAAATGAGGATGGCATTGTGAATTTTGGCAAGGTCCAAGTTAGAATGAAAAGAAAAAATAGTACAATAAAGACCAAGGCAAGAACCACAATGTGAGTTGTTTCACTTGTCAAAAGAATCACTATAAACAACACTTCCTAATGAAAAAACATGTGTCGGTCATCCTTGGATGGTCATAAGGTGGCGACTCACCATCCATGAGCATGATGCAATGCTTGAATGTAGTGTGCAATGAAGATACCCTGAAATGGAAATGGTCTATTCACCAACTATGTTATGTGGAAACGATCATGAGTGGAAGGACAATGGTAACCATTGTTAACAAAGGGGCCACTCATAATTTCATGAAGTTTGAGAAGGTGTGTGAGATGGGCCTATGTGTGGAGATGGATAAAATAGATATTAATATTTTGAACTCAAGTTTGGTGAAGGAAATTGGATCCATAAGGTGAATTCCTCTACAAATGAGTAAGTGGAATGGAATGATGTACTTCTCAATCATTCCTTTAGATGAATTTTATGTTATCCTTGTAGATTTTAACCTTGCACAATTAATTACTGAAAACAAATTCTTCATAAAAATATAAAATATACAATGACATACACACATTACACAAATATTTTTACCCTGGAAACCCAAACTGGGAAAACCAATAACCTGTTTAGAGCTGCACCCCTATCCTTCTATTCATCATTATCTTCATTATTTACAATAAAATTTATATATGATCCCATGACATCCAACCCCCCCAATCCATTGACATGGATTAGTCAACAACCCTAATTCCTTAAAAACAATGAGAAAATCATTGGCGAAAAACCATGTGTCGAAAAACCACTAAAAACGGATGCAAAAAATGCCAAAAACAAATTTTCAATGGGGCTTCCTACGAACCCCTCTTGTGACCCCCTGCGAAGGGGGGGGGGGTAGTTCCCCCCTATGTGACCCTCCCACATGCCTGGTGCAATGCGGAAATTAGGTCTAGTCATGTAAAGAATATAACACATACCCAACATTTGGGAAAGAGTTACTAAATGAGAACAAGGTGGTAACAATGTTGCACATGGGATGTGTGGTCTGTTAGAAAAACAGGACCGTGGAGCAAAAAAATAAAACAAATGCGGAAACAAAACACAGAAGATACACAATACAATAGAGACACAGATTTACGTGGTTCACCCAGTGTGGGCTACGTCCACTAGAGAAATTTCCAGGTCCTTCCTTTATTATTATCTAGCATATGAAGGGATACAACCTACAACAAACCCATTGTAACTTCCTCTTCTTTCTCTCACAGTCTCCTATCTCAGAATACAATATTCACCATCAACCATAGCTGCAATACATTTCCCTCATAAAAGAGGGTTGCCTTCTAGGGAAAAAATCCCTAACATAATCTCTACCGTTAGATCTGCGACCTTATAATGAACGGTCCAGATTTACAATGAAATTACAATATACATTTACAAGGTAATTTTTCCTTCGAAGGCTTCGTCCCCGAACCCCCATCGGGGGACGCTGCCCCCAAACCCCTATTGGGGGCCCGCTTGCCCCTAGACCCCCTAGCCGAGGAGATAGCCCCCCTAGACCCCACAGAGGGGGTACCCCCCCTATGCACTCCCCCGCGTGGAAGAGTGTACATACTTCTGGGGTGTAAATACTTCATGGGGTATAAACATGGCTGA
>ML782602.1:46143-66794 GCA_009831015.1 Picea engelmannii | reverse complement strand
CCCCCCCCCCCCCCTCAAATTACAATGCTGAATGCTAAAAAAGAAGAAGGATAGATGTAAGGAAACTATGTCCTTCACTCAAAGGAAACCCCACAATTGTGCAATTTTATTATTGATGAATATTTTGTTGAAGATGTAGACATTTGTATGGATATAATGAAGTATATGAACCATTGGTATGTCTGCATATATCCACCTTCTCCTATTCGAAGGAAAAAGACCCAAATCCCCTTCATTCATGGCAGTTTTCCAATACAGATTCCATTCATCCTTTGTATAGGCTGGAAAGTCATATACTAGAACCATGTATCAATGCATGGGAATTACTGATTCTATGATTGTGAGCACATGAGGTGGCTCCTCAAAATGGGATCTCGTCCTCCTTGGATTGAAAATACCATTCATAAGATAATCGACTATCAGTAGGATGGATAGTGCCTACTCGGGTATCTGATGATGAAATGCGTGCATGGGGAATGTAGAAGTCTCTACTTGTGGCTGATGTTATGCATGCATGTCACATGAAAAAGTGTTTGCATGTGGCTCTTGAGATGAATTCATGTCACATGCATAAGTCTTTGCAAACTAATAAGCTTTTTCATCCGATGGATTTTATGTTGGCTTTGTCCTATTAATATCCTGCATGCATTCTTCATGATCTTCCTTTACCCCAAATAGGACCTCCAATATGTTCCATACTTCATTTGGAGTTGAGAGTGCTTCAACATGATACTGAATTTCATAAGAAATAGACATGTAGAAAAGTCCAAAATCCATATCTTGTCTGTTGAAAAAAATATTTTTCTCATCGACATAATCATGCTCTACTTTTGTTGCCATGGTAATTTGATATAAGCATCTACTTCTGAGAAGAAATAAAATCTTTGGCTTCCACTCGAAATAATATTGCGATGTAAGAAGTCTTAACGATGAAAATTATATTCTGTTATTGCATATTCCTCTTGAACCTACAAATAAAGTGCTTATGAACCTTCTCCTAGCAACAAGGATATGATACCATGTGGAATAAATCAATGTTTCTCCTCACAATTGCTGATACCATGTGAAATTCACACAAAGCTTGCAAAAAGAATCATAGAGAGAGAAGCAAGAATGAGAGAAAGATCAAAGAATGAATGCGTTACACTACATATTAAATTGAATGTCATGAGTACATATTTATATGACTCTCTAGGAGAGAGGAGTAATGCACACTAGGTTGAAATTTTAGTGCATGCACATGTAATAGAAAAAATAAAGTCCCTCTTAGTATCAATAAACTAGCCACAAATGGAGTTAGTAAATGGAGTTAGCCATGCACAAGTGAGAACTCATAAATGAAACTTGTAACATCCCATTTTTGAGTCCCCATATTAATAATGTATTTTGTTTATTTGATGAAAGACCAGAGTGCCTAAACAGTTAAAAGAGTCGAGAGTGTCTAGGAAATGTCATACTTTGAACATTGCAAATAATAAAATACATCGCTAGATGAAAGACGGATAAGGACAGAGTTATAGAGGGTTATGATTTCACAAGAGAGGGGGCTAAAGGGGCTAGAAGTATTTTATTATTATTTTAATTTTACCCACCTTGAAATTTTAGAGAGAAAGAAGTGGTTACATGAGTTTCTTAGGGAAAGGACCAGGTGGTTCTTGATTTCATGTAATTATATAAACACATCTTGTGGGTTGTTTGGGGGTTCACTCTTCATTTTGTTCTTTATTCACTATTGCTCATTCATTCTTGATCTTGGTTCGAAAAAGAAAAAAACAAATTGTTGGGAAGGGAACCATTGCTTGTTGGATGTAGTAATCATTCGTGTATTCCATCCATGAATTGGTGCATGTATTCCTAATATGCATTGACATGTGCTAAACATTTCTCACAACTGTAAATCCTGAGAGTCCCATCATGGATATTCTTGACCAGATGCATTGGATCCCTAGAAAGAGGTGGACAACTTGAGGGACTACGTGGCAGTGAAGGGGGTTCATTGTCTTTGGGTGGTGTAGGCTAGAGAGAAGAGAGTTGGTGTACTTTGAATTGTTGTGTGTTGAGAAACCTATGAGAGCTTGAGTGTTGGTTGGTTTGGGAAGCCAAGTGTCTCTCTTGAACCCGTCCTTGTGGATTCATAGCCCTGACTTGGGGGTGACCCGTTGTTGAGACTTGGAGCATAAATGTCTATGGTTGGGTGGAACTTCCTTGGTATGCATCGAGTTGGTGGTTTATTTTGTTTAAGATAAGTGCTCTCTATCATGGTTTCCTTTGATTTTATATTTATTTTCGCTATGTATTAATTATTATCTATGAGATTCATATCTATAATATTCATGCTTACTGGTTATTGTTGTGCATGGCATATTGCTCATTTCTTTTATGCCATAACATTAATATTGATTATTGCATGTGATTACTTCATGCTTCTTTATTAATTAAATATTATCGGATTCAAAATCAGTTCAAGAAGTGCATTTTTGAGGTAGTAAGGCCCGACCCTAGTGGTTGGGTATGTTACATATTGGTATCAAAGCTTTTAGTTGAAACACTAGACTGTTATGGGCCAAAGAAAGTGTGAATTGGGAAAATTTGTTGTTGCATACTTTGGTCTAAGTGAATTTGGGGAAAAACGGTGGAAAATTAGAGAGAAAACCCCCAAATTCATGAGAAGATCTGATTTTAAATTATTCAAGACTGTCTAAGAAGTTGAATGGAGTCAATCTATAGAGTTGTAGAGTTATATTTGACCTGCATGATCGAAAATTTGAGTTTTAATGGTCGTTGTAGTGCTGGGAAGAGTTTGATGAATCGATAACTAATATCATGTTTGATCTTGAGATCAATGACCCAGATTCATCATCCTTGAAAATTTTAAAACATTCTAATGTTCTCAAATTTTGGCAAAGTTACTAGATCGACGGTCGAGATTCAATTTTGATGGTTGAAAAAAGGATACAGATTGATGGTCTAGATTCATTTCGGCCTTTGGGAGGTTGGAGTCGATCAACGGTCAATATTATCTTGGATCTAAGATCGACGCTCCATATTCGTCGAGAATTGGTCGAAAAAGTTTCTAAGTGTTGAAGTTTGTGTAGAGAATTCACCGATGACCGATGGTTGGGTT
Source organism: Picea engelmannii (assembly GCA_009831015.1). Taxonomy (NCBI): domain Eukaryota; kingdom Viridiplantae; phylum Streptophyta; class Pinopsida; order Pinales; family Pinaceae; genus Picea; species Picea engelmannii. The sequence continues at coordinate 63,670 of ML782602.1, read as the reverse complement.
GGGAGGTTTTGCGAAGTGTTTTAATCACCAACGGAATTTTCTGACAACCAATGGTCAGGTCAACTAATTTCGCAGAGTGTTTTGTTCACCAACATAAATGGCCAATGGGCCAACGGTTGAGTCAACTAGATTCAACAAAGTATTTTTAGTCGTCCAAGGGAAATCGATGATGGGTCGATGGTTGAGCTATCCAAATTCGTCGAAGCATTTTTATTCGTCCAAGGGAAATGGCTGACCAAATGATGGGACCATGGTCGGGTCGAATGATTTAGAAAATTGTTCCAATCAACTGAGAGAAAGAACCAATAGTCGATGGACCAATTTTTAGGCATTGGTCGAGTTGGAAAAGTGTCATATAATCTAAGATAAACAGTCGATGTTCGATTAAGGAAAGAGGGTGATGATGTGTCATGACACATCATCTAGAATTTCATGTTAGAGTTTATGTGTCATGCCACATCAGCATCCACGTCTCATGCCACATCAAAAAAGATATGACCAATGACCGATGGTCGAATCGATCGAATTGGAGAAGTGTTTTTCATCAATCAACAGGAACAATCGATGGGTTGATAGTCGGGTCAGCCAAATTGAGAGAGTGTTTCATTCGCCAATGGGAATCATCGATGGTCGGGTCGACCAGTTCATATATGTATTGCGACCGATTTCCAAGGAAATGGGCCAACGACCGATGATCATGTTGGAAGTTGAGGTAGTTAGAGCGGATCAATGGTCCATATCTCTTCTGATTTGAGATCGACGGTGCAAATTGCCACATAGGCAAGACCGTCCATCAGTTTCAAAAAATAAGTCTGGAGACATTTTCTTATTTTTTCCATAAAGGGAGCATATTAAGTAATATTGAGATGAAATTTATGGGTTTTTTGTGAAGAGAAGAGATCTACAAAATTTCCAAAGAGGGTCATTTCTCAATTCTGCTTGGATTTGCTAGAAATTGCAAAATAATGGTTTTTAAAGATCTGGGTCCAGATCATTGGCAGAGATCTAGATTAAGATAAAAATATTGGAGATAGTTTAGAAAGTAGACGTAGAAATAACCCATTAAGGAATTAAATAAGTTATATTGGGATTGGAATGAGGTTGCCAAAATAGGCCGAAATCCACTATTCCAGGCTAGTTTTTAGGGATTTTTGAGATTTTTAGGAGGAAAATTGACCCTAAACCACAAAACGATAAAATTTTATTTGCTCGACATTTTATATACTCATTAATAAAAACAACTTTGGTTTAGTGACACTTTTCCAGAAGTGCACAGATTGAAAGATAACCAAAATGGGTGAAAAAGGACGAAGTTGTCATTTCTAGATTGTTGCAGTTTTAGACTAGGGCATCATCTTGAAAATATGAGAGTTTTTATGAATTCCTTGTAATTATTATTATCTAAATCTTGTACAAAATCTTATCTATTTTCTGACATATTTTCTTCTATAGTTGACAGAAGTTGATATTTCAATAAAATTACACCAGTAGAGAAAATGAACAAATAGGGTGAAACTGGTTTTTTAAGGAAGCCATAACTTTTAACTCAGATATCAGAATGAGGCATGAGTATGTCGTTGGAAATTTGATCCAGGGGATATTAGCCTATAATTATTATAATTTGGATAACTATGATATAATTTTGCATGAATTGAGAAGAAAAAAAGCTTGTAGCATGAATTGACAATTTTTTTATAATATGCATAATTCTAACAAAAATGGTTGTTTGCACATTTTTTACAATTAAGGGATATAAAACTATTGGTTCAATATAAGAATCCATATTTGGGACATGGAGGAAGGAGAGGGAGCCTTCAGTAATGATAAATAATCCAAATATCAAAATATCAGTGTTGGTAATGTAAAGACAAAATCAAATGGACACAGGAGCAGAGGGGAACAAGAAACATTAATAGAGACCGTGAGAATCCTAAGAATAGAAGTGCAAAGTTATAAAGTAGACAATGATAGGTTGATGAGATAACAAAATTAGATAAATGCTCAAATGATGAAAAACCTAAATCAATTGCATAGACAAAACAAATAATGGATCAGACTCAAGGCAGGAGGAAGAAGGAAGATGTTATGAAAGAAGAGATAACTACAGAAGAGCTGGTCATTCAAGAAGAGCTAGAAGAAATCACAGACATCACTCACCTCCTTACTCAACAAGGAATTTTTATGCATTTGAAAACTCCATAAGGAGTCTAGAAGTGTCTCCTGTCAGGCACCAAAGAAGAATACATGAATTGGACAGTTTGCAAGGAGAGTTGAGGAAGCTTAAGCCACCATCCTTTGATGGTGAAAGAGAAAGGGAAAGTGATGTTAAAGCCTGTTTTCTTGGAATCGTGAAGTACCTTCAGTTACATAACTACTCATCTAAGTTAGAATCCAAAATTGACACATACCATTTGAATGGAATTTTTTTTATGTGGTAGGATCAGTTGAAGCAAGTTGCGAATATTAATGAGAGAAAGATATCTTGGAAATAGTTGAAGAGATATTTTTAGAAGGAATACCTTTCAGATAAATTCTATGATAAGAAGATGAAATATTGTTTTGAACTAGGGTTGGGAAGCATGGCCATGGTAGATTATGCGAATAAGTTGTTGATATTGCTTAAGTATGTGGGGTTTATCAAGGATGAGAAGGTAATGATACCGAGGTTTTTGAGTGGACTTCCATCCTTTTATAAAGAGGATATTCAATATGATGATCCCAGAACTTTGACATAAACCATTAGGAAGGCTAAGTACTTGTATGAGTAAGGAAAGGGTAGAGAATATTTGCAGAATTCTTGGAGTGATAAGAAGAAAGAGAATTTTGATCAAAGAAGGAAGGGATTCAAACCTCTGAACATAAAAAACCCTAATAAAAATCAACAATACTAGTCTACTAAGGATGAATCCAAGAGACAAGACTCCTTGGGGAAAAGGGGAATACTACCAACCAAATGTTGGGGATGAAAAGAATATCACATGTACAAGAATTGTCCTGAATGAGAATAAAAAATGAAGACCATGCACAACATCCAAGAGGCTACATCAATAGAGGACATGGATATAATATATACAGCCCTAGAAGATCAACTATCAGAGTACCAATCCAATATAATTGAAGTGGAAGGTAAGACAATTAATCAACCTATTGCCAATTTAATTGATTCAGGAGAAAACCATTGTTATATTGATCCTAAAATAGTGGATATATTACATTTGGATAAAAGTAAATTTGAAAAGTCAAGTTTAATTTAGCTATCCACTGGAACCAAAAGAAGGATCAATGAGATGGTCAAGGGTTTTCCAATAAGTCTTAATAGAATACTAATACTGACCTGAATATCATACCGTTAGAATCTTATGATATCCTAATTGGAATATATTGGTTGGACCAACACCATGCTATCATAGATTGTCATAAAAATACATTTACATGTCTTGATGAAGAAGGAAAACAAAGCATTGTGAAAGGAATTCCAAGACCCATTTCTATAAGGGAAATTTCATCCTTACAACTGAAGAGATATTTAAGGAAAGGATTCCAGTTGTATGTAGCTCATGTGGAGGATTAAAAAAATACAAAAGGGCCAAGCCTTGAGTATTTTTCAGTATTTCAAGAGTTTGAAGATGTATTCCAAGAAATACTAGGATTTCCACCAAAGAGGGAAATCAATTTCTCTATTGATTTAGTACCAAGATCTTCCCCAATATCAAAAAATCCTTACAGAATGAGTACACCAAAACTAAAATAATTATAAATTTAGTTGGAAGAGTTGTTGAAGAAAGGGTACATATGACCAAGTGTTTCACCTTGGGGAGAACTAGTACTCTTTGTCAAAAACAAGGATGGAACATTGAGGCTGTGTATTGAATTTAGAAAGCTAAATAAAGCCACTGTGAAGAACAAATACTCTCTACCTAGAATTGATGACCTCTTTGATCAAGTAAGAGGGGAGAATATATTTTCAAACATAGACCTGGGATCCGGATACCATCAAGTAAGAATCAAGGAAGAAGGAATTAGTAAGACAATTGTAATAAAACTGACCCCCTAAGTACCTTTTTAAGGGATGGGGTATTAAATTTTTGCTTCTTTTAACAACCTTAGATATTGTTTATCATAGATCCATCCTTTTATGATTGTCAAGAGATTTCCAAGGTCGGTAATTTCACTCATAATTGAGCTCTAGAATGAAATCTATGACTTCCCAAAGTTCTTTGGTTTTCATATACAACATCTCTCTTACTATCATGCGGCATCCACCTGAAATTTCATTGTTCATGCCAATTGACGTGGTGACACCCGGGTCCTGATGTGTCACTAGCCTAGCTTGCCACAGTGGAACTTCATTCCACACAGTCCTACAATGATCATTTATTGAACCATGTTCTGATGCACTTCATCGCTTACATATGACCCCACTCAACTTTCCATCCTGTTAGTTATGGACATTTGGCGTCCTAATGGAATCCCAGCCACCTTGTTGGCAAGATGTGTTATCTACCATATACGTTTCCTTTCTGTGACCCACGTATTATACCATACATAGTTACCTTACTGTATTCACGGAATCACAAGTGGTGGTCTTGTAGAATCATGGTCTATATTCATACCTTTCATGAACCTTGTTGGGGGCATACCTACTTTGAGAAGGAAGGTTATTTTTGGGAGCAGGCCTAATTTTGGAAAAAATATCTATTTTGGGAAAGACCTAATTTTGGAGTGTGCACAACAACTGACAAGAAAACAACATGCAAAAAAGAGAGGAAAGGAAGCATGTAAGAGAAAGCAACATGGCATGCAGGAAGGAAAGCCTAACCATGATAGGGTTAGAGTTTTTGATAAGTATTGTAAATACTATAACCCTGAAAAATAGTATAAATAAGAACCTAGGAGGTCTAGTTTAGAGGTTGGTTAAGTGGCTAAAGATTTTTGATAATTGTTGTTGAAAGTTGTTGAAGTGTAGAAGAGTCGAATAAGCTAGATTTTGAGGGTTAGGTCATAGGATGATGAGATTGGTGTGATCCAGTTTGCCTCATAGAGGTTCCTTAATGTCATCATGATTGTATGATTGAAGATGTAATATGCACAATGCCATATTTTACAGTAGACTAAATAAAAGAGTAGAGAAGCCAAATCTTTGTGGATGTAGCCCAGGAGGGGGTGAACCATGGTAAAACTTGTGTTTTGTATGATGGTTCTTGAATGTTTACTTTATGTCAATTATTAGTTTATGAATTAATGAATAACTAGATGTATTAGAATGAATGCATACAGCTAAAAGATGAACGAATCTTAGAAATAATGGAATCAATGACAAGTTTAATGCATAAAGAAAGATATAATACAATCCCAGATCCCCACTCATTCCTAGACTGCAAAAACCTGGGTATTGCATTCAACCATAGAGCTATCTCAGGTGAGACTGCGTTGTGAACCCTGTGCGCACCATTTCCTTCTGGTTTAATAGGAGGGTCAATAGTTTTAGAGGGTTTTTTTGGAAACTTGTTCAGATATGAACCTGGGTCAACCCAAGGGGGCTACACTATGGTCCACAGACCAATTACCTGTGTCCATTCACAGGATGACACCTATCAACTTCTGGACATGTTGGCATTCCAGGTCAGCATGGTACATGATGATGATGTTACCACTCCTCCAAATATCATTTAAATGAGACCAAAATGATATATGACAGAGGTTGATTCTGGGTTAATCCCCAATAAACAATCCAGATATTCCCTCGGAGTCTCCTTCAGAGTGAAACTCATCCAAATCCACAACTTACTCTGAATGGAATCCGACGATGGAAGACTAGGATATGATCTCATGCTAGTTCAGATTGACTTAGGTACATTCTCTATAGGCATGGTAACCATCCCCGATGAAGGGTTTAGATCTATTCACTCCACCAATCCAATGACTCTTATACCTTCAAGTTCAAAACATGGTTTTTTCATTTGATTAAGGACTTAGACAATTCAAGGATTTTTCTTTGGTCTCTTTCCCTTATCCACAACAAGCACCCGCTTGTCATCTAGCACTCGAATGAGGGTTCAAGGTCCTGTGACCCCACCAATTCATCAAAGGAAAGGAACATATACTTTATGTCCTTCTCTGGCCTCTCATTCATAGCACATCCAATAATTCCCCTTTACTGTGAAGGTGAGTTATATCACCTTCTTTGGATCAATACCTTACATTCAACTATTAGCTTATAATGCTAGTTTCCATTCACGTATTTTCCATCACAACGATGGATTTCCCATCATGACGATGGATATGTATATATATATTGAACACACGGGAACCAAAAAATCAAGTTCATTATTTTTATCTCAGAACATTATATAATGCTTGTATTCAATTGTATAGGGCTATTATAGGTGAATCCCCCTGCGGACAAGTGGATTCCCTCTTAGTCTCTAGACCCCTAAGACCAAGACAAAAAGGGTGCTATCATTGGTCACTGACATCCTTTTAGATCTAATTAAGCTAATGTATGAAGAGGAAGAAGAAAAGTGTACCTTTTTAATGGTGTTTGTCCTCGCACAGTCCAAGTTGAGCTTCAGTCCTAAGCTCCTCGACAAGTCCTGTAGAACAAACAAAGATACAACAAACTTCCTATTCTACTGAGATTAGCTCAAAAACATATCTATATACTAGAGACAAGTTCATGTAGAACAAACACAAAATTCAAAGAAACAAGCCAAGCATATATGTATATTAATGAGAAAAAATGAAGAGCACTTACAAACCTTTGATGAAGGCGCAACAACTTCTTCCATCTCTTTTCGTCCAACCTTTGCTCAAGTAATCCACACTGATTATTCTCCAATGTCCTACCTTCTTATGAGATCATAAGTTAGGTATAATTCTCAATCTCCATATCTCCTTATGAGATCATAAGTTAAGTATAATTCTCAATCTCCATATCTATTTTCACCATGAGAAGGCCTCCTTATATAGGCTTAGAGAGGCCAAACCACTTGATATATCCTTGGGATAAGTTGAGGATTCTTCTCCTTTAGTTGTGGATCATCCCTAAGATCATGCCTTGACCTCTGATTCAAATCCAACCATCTTCAGAGATTGAGGGGATTCTTCCCTAATTTATCTCAACAAACCAAAATTCGCTTAGGAAGGGTAGCGCTCCCCCAAAATGGGGCATAGAGAATTACAACACTCCCCCCAAGGAGGTCAGGGAGCACTGGCACTCTTTGAAAGTGTATAGGGGAGCACTGCCTTCCAAAAATCACTTTTAAGTGGCTTGCTCCATGGCAAAAAACTTGTACTCTTTGTCAACTGATTTCTCCTCTTCAAAACTAGTCTTTGAGGTGTCTTAAGTGTCCTTATGATGTCGTTAGAGAGATGCCATAGGAAATATAACAATATGATGTTTGCGACACTTGTGACCAATATGCGACACTTGCGACATTTGTAACGATGACACTAGCCATCATTGCAATGAGTGATTTTGATGTGTAACGGATTTCCCCCCAAAGTGCGAAGTTAGAAGACAATGATGACTAAAGTACTTTGTAGACGTTTTCAAGCAAGGTTATGGACTTAGAGAGGCTGGAAAAAGATTCACACAACCATCAAACAAATATTATGACATGTTTCAAACCTAAGGAGGGCATACCTATGCTTGACTGATAAAGACTTTTTAAGGTATGGCCGCCATAGAATACACTGCGGATCCATAATCATATTGACAAAAAGGTATAGCCACTGAATATACAATGTGGATCTATACTTCTCTGACTTAAACTGATCGTAGCCATGAATAATACACAGTGGATCTACGAGATGACAAGACATAGCCACAACTAATACAATGTGGATCTATGTTACAATATATGTGTTAATGTTAAAAGAAACTCCATCACAACCTGAGAAAAGTTCATATAAGATTGATGACTCAACCCAGGGTATTCTTACAGATCCCGATGTAGTACGAATATAACCATGTGAATAGATGTCATGATGTCGAACATGACAGAAACCACTTGATTACCAGTCAATGAGGTAAACTGTTAACAAGCGCGAGGGAAATCACCATTGATGTCAATGACTCCCAAGGTACTCTAGTACATCCCAACGAATGTGAATGGATGAGATGAATTTGAAAATCCGTGGAATCACCCGATCAGGGGTCAATGATGTAAACCAACTTTCGGAAGTGAGGAGGCCTGCCATTGAGGCATGCAGGTCCTAAGGTACTAAATGGTTCCTAAGTCTAGCTCCTAGATAATGTGCTAAAGTTGACAAAAATAGAATCATCGAAGGAGGGCCTTGGTGTATCCCCCATCAAAGACATGAAATTGACACAGATATGTAATTGGTTGATCAAATGAACATAGAATGACACAGGTATTGAAACAAGAATTTGTGATGGTTAACTCTTGAGGTACATACTTCCCTTGAACACTGAGGCATAACAACGAAAACTTGACATGGACCAGAACTTGATAATGCAGTGGATACTGTGAATTTCGTTGGGTGACCCAAAGGAGTGAAGAAACTCAAAGGATTGGTTCAGTGTAAAGGTTCAGTGGATTGAAATGCATGCAAAAATAAAATTCTGTGTTGAAGGGCGACTGTAAGGTTACTAGTAAATTTCTCAAAAACTGCTTGGCTTGTTTCTTTCAATTCCCCCCCCATCCAGATAGACGAGTACCTCTTTTTGGTTTAAAAAGCTTGAGGAGGGTAACACATGTTTGATATAACTCACCTTCGGTAAGTTCCTCTTCCTTTGTTTAACAAACTGGAAGAAGTAAGGGTTTGGTCCCGTATGGGCCCTTCAATGTATGATTGTTTAACAAGTTTAGAGAAGGTAAACTCTGATGTTTTTCATATTTAGAGAGTCTGAAAATGACTTAAAGATGACTCCAATGTGGTCCTTTAGTCTCGCGAGGCTGAAAAAGAGATAAATCATCACTCGAAAGATGCCCTTTCAAACCTTTTAATGAGTGGGAAAGGAAGCAAGATCACTCGACAATCTTTTCATGTTTAGAGAGTCTGAAAAGAGCTTAAAGACGACTCCAAGAAGTTCCTTTTTCATGTATCCATGTGGCTTCGAAAAAGAGATAAAAGTTTACCCAACACGTTCTTATTTTTTGAGCTTAAGAATGAACTAAGACTATGCTCGATATTGGTTTCATTTTTGAAACAAGCTTGAACCAAAATTAAACTATGCTTGTAAATTCCCAACGTAAATTCCAAAGGTTGGGATACCCAAGGATGGTTGGTACTCTGCCCCCAACTTTAAAAGCTAGGATATTAACTCTAGAATGATCATAAAAGGCTGGATCCAAGTCTGGAGCCATGCCTCCTAAGCTTCAATTCATTCACTGACTTTGAGGTTGTCTCCAATTTCTGTACTAGATGGAGAAAAAGGATACAGGTGGATGAAATGAAGGTTCAAATACGATACCAAATGAAAGACTTGACTCGACATCTACGAGATCTAGCGAAAGAATCAACTTGACAAGAGAGGTGACTGTTTCATTTTTTAACGAGCTTGACACAAGAAAATAACTATGCTCAAGGCTCCGAGTTGAATCCCCAGATCTTTGTTTCATTTTTCAATGATCTTCCCAGAGAGGAAAAAATATGTTGATGACCTCTGTTTCATGTTTTAACGAGCTTGCCACAGAGAAGAGAAACTATGCTCATGACTTATGTTTAATTTTTTTACAAGCTTGCCACAAAGAAAAGAAACTATGCTCGTAACCTCTCCTTGATCATGGCTTCCAAGAGGATAATGCTCTGTAAGTAATACATGTCAAGGGACAAAAGTTAGACATGGATTCTAAGATATCTTCAATGGATGGAAGAACAATACTCTGGAAATAACACATGTCGAGAACAACATAAGGGGTAAGTGTTGATTAATGTTGGTTGTCATTGATGTCAATCCTTGAAGAAATCACTGTAGCACAAAGGTTTGGGTAATGGAAAAAATATTGTTTGATGTAAATATGACTCATTATTGTTTTTTCATGGTTGATAAGAAGTAAATATGGACGAACTCCAAAGTGGTCCCCTTATGGTGAAAGTCCTCACGGGAAGACGCTTTGTGGAGTAAGAGAACCCATGCTTAATTGTGGAATAATGAGATGAAGGACAATGAATTTGTTAGGTAAAATATCCTATATGGATAGATCTTGTCATTCCATTTTCGGTGGTATGTATAACATCACATAACTCCTCACGGTTAGAGAGTTATGACCATGTGAAGTTGGAGAACCTAGGTTTGGGTAATGGACCTAAGTTTGTTTGATGGATAACGGTATGATTTTTTCTATATTTGAAGGTAATACTATTCTATATGGATATTACATGTCATTTCATTTCTGGTGGTATGTGGAATGCCACATAATGCCTCACGGTTTGAGAGTTATGGCCTTACGAAGTTGGAGGACCCTCATATGTCATCTAGCAGCCCCAAAAGGTCAAAGCAGTGAAAGTGGTTTAAGAGATTTTAGAAGGTAAATAATAAAGTGAAGTGATGAGTGTATTATAATTCAAAGTGAATACAAAATAAATTATTTCAATAATAAATTTAATGGAGAAATTAGAAGTGGGTTAACCCTAAAATAAGAAAAGTGGGCCAAGTGACCTAGAAGATGTTTTTAAGGAAGCTACTTAGAGAGTATAAATAAGAGGAAAGGCTCTCTCATTTTAATCACACTTGCGAATATTGAATATCTATAGGTGTATGAGGTAACCAAGGATATATAATCCGAATTTATGAGGGAAGGTGAAGAAAATAAGTCTGAAATACAAGGAAGGATAAATTCTTTTGATGGTGCTTTCTAAGGTATGTTATTTACAGGTCATCTCACAATTTCGCTATAACTTTTTTTCTATAATGATTCAGACCATGAAATTGATATTCCATTGAGAAAATATACCCAAGTATCTATGGTAAAATATTCATCTTGTGGGTCGTTTTATTTTGGGAGTTACACTCCGTGGAAAATAGGGTTTGTGGCTAGTCGTGAAACTAGTCAAAAACAAGTGTTTCAGGAAAAAACATCATAAATTATTCATAACAGATCCAAATTCAGTGAGACAAAATGTGTTGGTTAGGGTAAAGTCTTTAGTATTCTTTGTAATAATTTCAGATCAATTCAATGAACATTTCATGCGGGGCACGCTCTACAAGGTTGCTCTCTAGAATAATCCAGAATTCAACAAGGTATGCCATTTTTTCTATAACTCCTTTTCTGAGTGGTTCCAAGTAGTGACACCTGGAGGAATTGCATAAAACACACTGAAGAAAATTTTGTATCAGTTTCAGATCTTTATACATTACAAGTTTAAAGTTATGATTACTTCAAGTTAGGGTTGTTGACTAATCCAAAACTAGGCATGTAAGACTAAAGAAACGTTTGATGAAAATGCTAGTCTCTTGCTGTTAAAGTTAAGGAAGGTTTGTAGGAATGTGATCATATACACCAGGTCTATTAAAGAGCTACAAATCAGATTTGGATGATGAAACTGCTGAGGGATTTTGGTTGAGGTACATGTTGAGTACATGGTTGAGACAAGTAGTTGATGAGTTGGCACACACATGAGGTGTATAGTTGATGATGTTGGTACATATTGATGAGTCATATTTGATGAGTAGTTGACACATGATTGGTACATGGTTGGATGCACTTGTTTATAGTACAGGTTGATTACAGGTTGTTTGGTACAGGTTGGTGCATGTTTGATGCACTTGTTTATGGTACAGGTTGATTACAGGTTGAGGTATAAGTTGATGCATGGTTAGGATTTATTGGTACATGTTTATAGTGGTATATCTCACAGTGATAGTGTGACAGTGGTTCCATCATTCTACTTCTACTTCAGGGTGGCAGGATGGGGCAAGGACAGGTGGTTGTAGCCACCTTCCGGTTGTAGCCGGAGAACATAGGGTGTTGTAGCCTCCTTCTAGTTGTAGCCAGAGAATTGGGGAGTTGGAGCTTCCATGAGGTTGTAGCATGAGAAAATAGGGGGTTGGAGTCTCCTTCCAGTTGCAGCTGGAAAATAAAGGAAGTTGGTGCTTCTAATGAATGTAATTCTTCAAGACATATAAGAAAAAGCATTACATGGTTTTTTCTCGCTTTGGGTTTCCACGTAAAACATTAGTGTAATGTGTATGTGTATGATTGTTCATTTGTTCATTTCTTATTTACTGTGCAGTTATTGGATGATAATGCTTCATTGATATAACACTTGGATTATATGGTTAAAAAGGATTAAATTGTTCTATTACTGATTCACCCCCCCTCTCAGTAATCTAACAATTGGTATCAGATATGGTTCCTTAAGGAAACAATTTAACCACTGGAAGGATATCATGGATTATTCTAAGAATGGAGTACCAATGTTTAATGGTCATAATGGTTTTAACTATGAGATGTGGATCATAAGGATGTAATTATTTTTACAGGCACAGGGACATTATATTTGGCTATCAGTTGTTACAATATATGATAGTTCAAAAAGGGAAAATACTTCAGCCAAGAAGGAATGAGGAAGAATAACAAAATACCAATGGATTTCATATGAGAAGGATTACCTAATCCGGTAAGAGAAAAGGTTGGTAAATTTTCATCAATAAAAGAAATTTGGGATAAGTTACATGACATATATTCTTCACCGATCACATATTCATAAAATGTCAAATAAGATGCAGATACAAATCAAGAAGAATTATGTTCACCATGTCAAGAAGATTTAGAAGATGAAGAGTACATAATCACCAAAGGTATGTTGTTTTGTGTTAATTGTGAAAAACGTGGACATCTTGAAATAGAATGCCATGAAGGAAATGAGTCAAGAAAAATAATTGAAAAGGAAGACAATTATGAAGAAGAATTGATTAGTGCTTTAGATGAACTAAGAAAAGAAAACAATTCACTCAAGAAAGAATTGATGAAACAAAAGGAAAGTGTTCACATTTTTGAAGAAGCCCAACATGTCATCGAGAACTTAAGAACTCATCTAGAAGAATCCATAAAAATCAAAGAAAATCTTGAATATAAAAAGTAGTGTTTGGAAACCAACATCACAACACAGAAGGAAGAAGCATAAATGAGAGATAAGATATTGACAGATCATATCAAGGAAAGAACTAACTATCTAAACCAGCTTGAGGCAGAGTTTGGTCAAGAAGAGAAAGGACTTGAAGATGAAATAATCACATTAAAAATTCATCTTGAAGAAGCAAAAAGATCAAAAGAAGTCATGAAGTCTTAGATAATGAAGAAAGAAGAAGAGGTTCAAAATCCTGAAGAATAAGTTGTCACATTGAGACGTAAAATCGTCAATCTCAACAAGAATGTTGAAGAGACGGAAACATCCACATCAATTAAAGAGAATGAAGAGAAGCACTCTAGGTTGCTAGAAAAGAAGAATGAAGAAAATAGAAAGAGTTATGTAGAAGTACTCAAAGGAAGGAATCATGGTCAACCAGAATCTAAGAAAACTATTGAAGATACATCTTCAAGGAGACCATCCATGTTCAAGCCACAAAGAAGCTTCAATCATGATCATGATCAGTAAAGACGAAAATTCAGAAAGACTATTTCACAAAGAAGATAATTCACTCCTAGGTATACAAATTTATTTTATGGTCATTGTTTTTATTGTACTAACTTTGAACATAAGGTTGCAGATTGCAGGGATTATAAAAGAAATGTTCAAGCAAGAAGTGCCTATGTGGCCGCATGTAACATTGAGTGTTACAAATTTCATAACTATGGACACATAGCCAGTGATTGTAGAAGCATGATCAATACTTCCATGAAAGAGAATATTGATATTAGATATAAGAAAGTATGGATAAGCAAACAGGAAGAACAAGTGAACAAATACCAGATACCAGAGATCACAAGATTGGAAATAAAACGGGATGAGGAAAATTCTATAGAGAAAAAGAAAGATGTTAGATACAGAAAGGTTTGGAAAATAACTGAAAGAAAGGAAGGGAAAGTAAATAAGAAACAGGTTCAAGAGATTGTACTTTTAGGCATTGCAGTGAAATATGAATCCACAGATAGAAATAAAGAAGTCAGAGCTCATAGAGATAATGAATATACCCATGATAACGATGATGAATCTACCAATGAAGATGATGATGAATACACATCAGAGAAGGAATTGTCCTGAGCCATCCGGCTTAGAGACTCCCAAGTAATATGAATATTAGACAGGGGGAGTCTATGTGATAGCTGTGAAAGACCAAAGAACCATCCTTCGAGCAACTTGCAAAGTTTGAGAAGACAAATTCAGAGAAATCAGTTAGCAGAAGTACAATTTGATAGTATAATGATAAATGGGTTAGAATTATGGATAGTTGTGCAAGTAGAATCTTGGAAAGTATGGACAGAGATGGATTCGTAAGAACACTTAGCAGGTTTGGATAGAGATATGATAGTGGACGAGAGCATGGATTCATAGATTGGTTCAGAGAGTGGTTCAGATACAAAGGAGCATTATCATAATGGATGATAATTACACAGGAAATGGCTCAAACAATGCTAATGGATTAAAAATTGACAGACATTTTTTGGACACAGGCAGTGCATACAACAATTCACATTCAAAACAGAGTAATTCTAAAAAACAACACTTAGAAAACTCCCTACAAGCTATGGAAAGGAAGACCAACAAATGTGAATCATTTCAGAGTTTTTGGAAGAAAATGCTACATCAAAAGAGAAGATGGAAGAATGTGAAATTTTGACTCTCGTGTGGACAAAGGAGTACTTGTTGGTTACTCAAGTACAAGGAAAGAATACAAGTGTTACAATGTAAGATTAAACAAATTTGTGGAAAACATCAATGTAAAAATTGATGAAACAGGCAAACCAAAATCAAAGGAAGAAGAAAACAAATCATTAGAACAACTTTTCAAAGAAGAATATGAAAAAGAAGTAGAAGAGGAAGATGAAGATGAAGAGAATCTGACAGAAGCATAAGACCAAGTTTAGGAAGTATCTCCAAAGACACCTAGAAAACGAGTACAGAAGAATCATCCTTCAGATCATATTATTGGAAACAAAGATGCAGGAGTTGAGACTAGAAGAAAAATCCATTCACAAGAACAAACACACCTAGCACTCTTATCTACAATTGAACCAAAATTTTTTGAAGAAGCCAGCAAGGATGGATTTTGGAATAAGGCCATAGATGAAGAATTGGATCAAATAGAGAAAAATGACACTTGGGAATTGGTTCGAATACCAAAGAATAAGAATGTGATCAGCACAAAATGGGTTTTCAGGAATAAATTGAATGAAGATGGACATGTTACAAGGAACAAAGCTAGATGGGTATGTAAAGGATATTCACAGATTGAAGGAATCGACTTTGAAGAGACATTTTCCCCAGTTTCTAGAATGGAAGCAATCCGTTTGCTTTTAGCTTATGCATGCTCCAAAAATGTTAAAGTATATCAGATGGACGTAAAATCATCTTTTCTGAATGGGGAACTTGAAGAAGAAGTCTACATTGAACAACCAAAAGGATTTCAGTTGTCAGAGAACACAAACTATGTGTGAAAATTAAAGAAGGCCTTGTATGGTCTAAAACAGGCTCCTAGAACATGGTACTCCAGACTGGATAAGTATATGCAACAGGAAGGGTTCAGAAAAGGAAGTGTAGAAAACAACCTCTACATTAAGAATGAATTTGAAATGTCATTACTTGGAGAACTATCCTTCTTTTTGGGACTTCAAATACGTCAAAGCAACCAAGGAAATTTTATTTCTCAAACCAAGTATATCAGAGAAATGCCAAAGAGGTTCAGAATGGAAGATTGCAAACCAGTTATCACTCCCATGCAAACCAGTTGTAAGTTGAGCAAATATGATGATTCAAAATCTACATATTAGAGGCAATACAGGTCAATGATTGACAACCTACTATATGTGACAGCATCCATACCAGATGTAATGCAGGCAGTTGGATAGGTGGCATGATTTCAAGTAGCACCAAAGGAATCACATGTATTAGCAATAAAGAGGATCTTCAGATATCTCAAAGGAACAAAAGAGTTTGGATTATGGTATCCAAAATGGAAATATCTATCACTTATTGCCTACACAGATGCAGATTGGGAAAGTTGTATTGATGACTGATGAAGCACCGGTGGAGAAACGTTCTACTTAGGTGAGTGTTTGGTATCATGGCTAAGCAAGAAACAATCATCAATATCTCTATCTACAACCGAGGCAGAGTATATTGCAGCAACAACATGTTGTACACAGGTTCTTTGGATGAAACAAACTTTGACAGATATACAGGTTGAGTATGATGAGCCCATTCCAATATATTGTGATAATAAAAGTGCCATCAATATCTCAAAAAAAACCGGGGATGCACTCTAAGACGAAGAAAATTCTACTCAAGTATCACTTTCTACGGGAACATGTTGCAGAAAAGAATATCAGAGTTGAGTATGTGGGCACAAAAGAACAAGTGGCAGACATCTTTACAAAACCACTTCCATGGGAAGTCTTTAAATATCTTCGCCAAAGACTTGGAGTTATTTCTACTCCAAAATGAATGATTTTTGAATTCTTTTTGAATTCTTATCTTATATGTCTTAGATGTACATGAGGAAGCACCATAAGAGGACAATTCAGTCAGGGGGAGAAGCCCTGGATGGAAATATACCTTTTCCATTGATGACAAAGGGGGAGAGATTTATGAGATGTAGAGGATAGAGGAAAATTTATGAGATGCAGAGGACAGAGGCATGGTTCCAGGGGGAGCATGAGGGATATGATTTCAATATTGCATCAGAGTGTTGCCATCAATGCCAAAGGGGGAGATTGTTGATTAATGTTGGTTGTCATTGATGTCAACCCTTGAAGAAAGCCCTGTAGCACAAAGGTTTGGGTAATGGACATAAGATTGTTTGATGTAAATATGACTCATTATTTTTTTTTCATGGTTGATAAGAAGTAAATATGGATGAACTCCAAAGTGGTCCCCTTATGGTGAAATCCCTCACGGGAAGACGTCTTGCAGAGTAAGAGAACCCATGCTTAATTGTGGAATAATGAGATGAAGGATAATGAATTTTTCATGGAAACTATCCTATATGGATAGTTCTTGTAATTCCATTTCCGATGGTATGTAGAACGTCACATAACTCCTCACGGTTAGAGAGTTATGCCCATGTGAAGTTGGAGAACCCAGGTTTGGGTAATGGACCCAAGTTTGTTTGATGGATAATGGTATTATTTTTTCTATATTTGAAGGTAATACTATTCTATATGGATAGTACATGTCATTCCATTTTTGGTGGTATGTGTAATGTCACATAACTCCTCACATTTTGAGAGTTATGGCCTTACGAAGTTGGAGGACCTTCATATGTCATCTAGAAGCCCCAAAAGTTCAAAGCAGTCAAAGTGGTTTAAGAGATTTTAAAAGGTAAATAATAAAGTGAAGTGATGAGTGTATTATAATTCAAAGTGAATACAAAATAAATTATTTCAATAATAAATTTAAT
>ML782602.1:20641-46093 GCA_009831015.1 Picea engelmannii | reverse complement strand
CTAAAATAAGGAAAGTGGGCCAAGTGACCTAGAAGATGTTTTTAAGGAAGCTACTTGGAGAGTATAAATAAGAGGCAAGACTCTATAATTTTAATCACACTTGTGAATATTAAATATATATAGGTGCATGAGGTAACCAAGGATATATAATACAAATTTCTGAGGGAAGGTGAAGAAAAAAAAGCCGAAATGCAAGGAAGGATAAATTCTTTTGATGGTGCTTTCGAAGGTATGTTATTTACAGGTCATCTCACCATTTTCGCTATAACTTTTTTTTTCTGTAATGATTCTGACCATGAAATTGATACACCATTGATACAACATACTGAAGTATATTTGGTAAACAATTCATCTTGTGGGTTTTTGTATTTTGGGAGCTACACTCCGTGGAAAATAGGGTTTGTGGCTAGTCCCGAAACTAGTCAAAAACAAGTGTTTCGGGTAAAAACATCATAACTTCTTCATAAAAGATCCAAATTCACTGAGACAAAATGAGTTGGTTAGGGTATAGTATTTAGTATTCTATGTAACAGGTTCAAATCAATTCAATGAATATTTCATGCGGGGAACGCTCTACAAGGTCTCTCTCTTGAATAATCCAAAATTCAGCAAGGTATGCCATTTTTTCTATAACTCCTTTTATGAGAGGTTCCAAGTAGTGAAACCTGGAGGAACTGCATAAAACACATTGAAGAACATTTTGTATTAGTTTCAAATCTTTATACATTACAATTTCAAGGTTATGATTACTTCAATTTAGGGTTGTTGACTAATCCAAAACTAGGCATGTGAGACTAAAGAAAAGTTTGATGAAAATGATAGTCTCTTGTTGTTAAAGTTAAGGAAGGTTTATAGGAATGTGATCATATACACCAGGTCTATTACAGAGCTACAAATCATATTTGGATGATAAAATTGATGAGGGATTTTGGTTGAGGTACATGTTGAGTTCATGGTTGAGACAAGTAGTTGATGAGTTGGCACATACATGAGGTGTATAGTTGATAGTGTTGGTACATATTGATGAGTCATAGTTGATGAGAAGTTGACACCTGATTGGTACATACTTGGTACATGGTTTGATGCACTTGTTTATGGTACAGGCTGATTACAAGTTGTTTGGTACATGTTGGTGCATGGTTGATGCACTTGTTTATGGTACAGGTTGATTACATGTTGAGGTACAAGTTGATGCATGGTTCAGATTTATTGGTACAGGTTTACAATGGTATATCTCATAGTGATAGTGTGACAGTGGTTCCATCACTCTACTTCTACTTTAGGGTGTTAGGATGGGGCAAGGACAGGTGGTTGTATCCACCTTCTGGTTGTAGCTGGTGAACATAGGGGGTTGTAGCCAAAGAATTGAGGAGTTGGAGCTTCCCTCAAGTTGTAGCCTGAGAAAATAGGGGGTTGGAGCCTCCTTCCAGTTGCGGCTGGAAAACAAAGGAAGTTGATGCTTCCAATGAATGTAATTCTTCAAGACATATAAGAAAAATCATTCCGTGATTTTCTCCCGCTTTGGGTTTCCACGTAAACACTGCTGTACTGTGTATGTGTATGATTTTTCATTTGTTCATTGCTTATTTACTATGCAGTTATTGGATGATAATGCTTCATTGATATAACACTTGGATTATATGGTTAAAAAGGATTAAATTGCTCTATTATTGATTCACCCCCTCTCTTAGTAATCCAATAGTAAGGAGATTAGGCTCCAATAACCCTACCGAAGAGATCACCATGTCAACTGCTAGATCTAAGTCATGTTCATCGTCAGCTAAAGGCATGGGAGACAATGCCACATAATTGACCTATGGCCACATAATTGACCTATGGCATGGGTGATACCAACTGCATATAAGAACCGCTTAGGGACTTCATTGGGTTGATGGTCAAGTTAGAACCAACAAACGAAAGTTGATCAATAGTCACCATTCTTCCATCGCGCGGGAAATATATCACACAAAAAAGAGTGGACATAATAGATTTCATGGCATAGACATAATCTCACCCAAGGAGTAAATCGAAATCCAAGGGGTCCTTTACTACCATAACATAAATAAAGACAGTTTTACCTCCCAAAGTTACAGGAAACCAAGGAAGGATCCCTAAAGGGTGACTGGTTCTTTTGTTCAAAGAGAACAGAGTCTGGATAACTGACACAAGCTGAGACTAAACCAAAGCTTGACAAGAAATATAGGACAAAATACTAACAAACAAACCTTCATCTATCAGTGCATGAGGAACGTCCTGACCACAAAACTGTACTGTAAACTTGAAAGGAATGTGAGAGGGAAGACAAGGTCCAGTTATCACACCCCAATAAAAAAGGATGGCCTCATTACTTGGAGGGGTTTTCGCTGGAGAAGGAGGAATTCCCCCCAACATGATAGATTCTGTATCAACGAGAAAAACGAGGGCAAAAATGGGTTCACTCTCCATAGGAGAGTAGGATCGATCGATGGTGGAACCAGATCGACCACTATGGAACTCTTCAGAGGAGGAGTGGGATTGACTAATGATCTAATCATAGCAACCACTCTGGCACTCTTTGGATGAAGGGCGGGAATAACCGAGGAAGGGACTGGATCATTCACTTGGGTTTCACTTTTCAGATGAAAAGTGGGGCTGATCGATGACGAAACTAGAACAACTACTTTGGTTAGTGATTCAACCGAGGATGAAACTAGAGTGACCACCTGATCAACCAGATTGACCGGGAATGGAACCTGATTGACCATTCCATCAACTATTGATGGGTTGGGGGAAATCTTACGATAACCTTTTGGAAGTTGAAGCTTTTCAAAAAGAGAAGAAGCCTCATCCATATGAGGACAAAAGTGGGAATAATGATCACCTTCGCATAACATGCAAGAAAATTTGACAGTTCTTTTCTTCTTACCAACCTTAATGTCACTATTTGACGGGGTATCATCATCTTGTCTAGCAGGGCCCGATGTTGTGGAAGGCCACATTTCTAATACCTTGGGAATACCAGGGAAATCCCTTAGAAAATGGTCACCCTTACAAAGACTGCAATGGAATTTGAGTTTCATATTATTCGTTTTAATATTGTTGACCTCATCAAAACTCCTAGTACTATTAACAATAGCTGGTTGCTTGGATCCAACATCTAATGTAGTTGGAGGCTTGGTCCCTTTCTGTTTCTTCTTCTTCTTATCAATATGGCTACTCGCTTTAGAGATTTCACTAGGTGAAGAAGAAGAAATGGAAGGAGACTTGACAGGCGAAGAAGGAGAAAGGTCAACATGAGATTGATGTGTGGGTGGTGTGCTTACATCTGAAGCACCTGCATTCGAGATCACCAGAGTGGAAAAAAACCATACTAGTAAACCAATTGTGAGACCTGGAAGGCTCAAAGTGGCGATGTAAGGAGGACCAATGTTTCCGTAAGAAGGAAAAACAAAGAGTTCCCTTGGAAAAGGGGTTCCTTCATTGGTCATTCCAGGAACTGATGCCATAAAAGTAAACATCCAACCTAGATTCTGCTAGGGAGAACAAACAACACATGACAAAAATCTAGTAAGAAATAAAGAAAACAAAACCTTCTCACAATGAGCACACTAGTTGGTGATGAAATCCAACGTCATGAGAACAAAGTAAGAAGGGGCTAAGATAGAGCGGGTGGAAAATTTACGCTGATGACCTGCTTAATGGACTTACACCCTGGTGTAAGCTCCCACACATAATCGTGGGTATACCCTCCAACGATCATGAGTGAGTCTATCCAACGTCGATTCCAGGTACCGTAAATACTTTCCCCTCCACAGTCACTTTGTGTAAAGACCCTAAAGAGATAGGCCACTAAGGTTACCAACTATGACAATGATGCTTGGGGAAACAGTCGATAGTCCGATCCACGCGCAAGGGAAGGGTATCTAGCCCGAAATCAACTTGAAAGGATTCCGCTCATCACTGTGGGTATACCTTCAAGTGACCCCCATAATATGTGCAATCTCTACACCAAGACCAACAAATCGGGGTGAGTAATTCTACCAGTCTTAATGCGACCTCGTGATTGACCCTTGTGTGAGAAGGGCTTCCCAGGACAAAATGTAGAAATTGGATTTCACCGCTCCCTAACACAAGATCCTATGTTTGTTTACAACTTTGGAAAGTTATATTTCACACCTATTCCAAATCCCTACAACTAATCTAATGTAGGTTTCTACTAGAAAATGTAAAAATGTCTAATCAATTTTTAGTTTAGCGCTTGATTTTTTAAGGCTGTTGTTACTCAAAAGGAAAATGGCATGGACAATATGGTGTTTTGACCGACTCAAAATATATGCAAAGAGATGAATATGAAATCTTTTCATTTCGATGAAATCTATGCTACGATAAGGAGAAAACATTCACCATTCCACATGCACAATGTCCCAAAATGCCAAAAAACATGCAATTATGCTACTTCAAGTGCAACTTAGTTTCACAACCCAAAAGAAAGGATGCAGTCAAAACAATGAGAACTGAAATAAAACAAGTAGAAGATTGTTTTAACAAGATATCGACCAAGGATTTGACCACCAACAAGCATTCAAAGAGTACGATAAAATGCGAAGAAGAATCCAAGAAATGACAGGGAGAAAGAGAACATACCCAAATTGTCCCGACAAAACTAGCAACTAGAAAGGAATTTTCACATTTATGAAAGAGTTTTCAAGATCCAATAAGGACAAGAGGGGTGATAAGAATAAAATACCAACCTAAATAACTTCACAAACCATCCACAAAGACTGGGTAAAGACTTCCACAAAAAAGGCTGAAAAAATCTGAGTAAAAGAAGACAAAAACTCTAAAAAAAAAAACACTAGCGCTCCCCTAGAAGGGTTCCCAGAGTGTTGCAATGCCCCCTAAAACACTGTAGGGGAGTGATGATTCTTTGGTATCGCCTACAGGGGGGCGTTGATGCTCCCAGAAACTCATAAAAATAGCCAAAAACCATGCAAAAACTCTCCCAAAATGCTTGAAAATTGGTGAATTTGCAAGTGAAGGTAGGAGAAGGTTAATAGATGATGAAAAACCAGGAATTTCTTGGGAAAATGACATCAAATATAAAATATAAAAGGGAATATATCCTTGATTTTCCTTATAACAAATTTCATACCATCAGATAAAGGAGAAAGCAGTAAATCGACTCCAAATCTCGAAAGAAGAAGAGTGACTCAAAGCAAAGAAGAAAGAGATGTCATAAACCCAAATAAAGCATCATGAGATCTTAGAAATCAAGGTTTTGGGGACCCAAACAAGGATACATTGAGGCTGTAAGAACTCTAAGCAAGTGCAAACAGAAAAAATTGGATTCAAATACTAAACTCCTGCAAGATTTTTAACAGAAAGAGGGCAGCGCTCTGGTGTCAAGGGAACCAGAGTTTTGCAACACTCTATGAAGGCTTGGAAGGGAGCTCCAACTTTTTTATAGCAAGGGCAGGGGAGCACTAGGCTTCAAAAGTTCGGAAAAATACCCAAAAATCCAAAAATTCAAGCAAGTTCAGAAATCCAAAGTGTATGTGATGAAAGGAAGGGTCAATCAACAAATATAAGAATCAAAGACACAATATGAATAAGATAAAAAATGAGAAAAATTCAAACAAGATCTAGGAAGGAAAAAACTCAAAGGTCCCTCCCCAGTGGAGTCACCAATTTTTGTTACAGGTGAATCCCCCTGTGAACAATTGGATTCCCTCTTGGTCTCTAGACCCCTAAGACCAAGATAGAAAGGGTGCTATCATTGGTCACTCACATCCTTTTATATATAATTAAGCTAATGTATGAAGAGGAATAAGAAAAGTGTACCTTTTTAATGGTGTTTGTCCTCGTACAGTCCAAGTTGAGCTTCGATCCTAAGCTCTTCGATAAGTCCTGTGGAACAAACACAGATACACCAAAATTCCTATTCTACTGAGATTAGCTCAAAAACAGATCTATCTACTAGAGACAAGTTCATGTGGAACAAACACAAACTTGAAATAAACAGACCAAGCATAGATGTATATTAATGAGAGCAAATGAAGAGTACTTACAGACCTTTGATGAAGGCGCAACAACTTCTTCTATCTCTCTTTGTCCAACCTTTGCTCAAGTAATCCACACTAATTATTATCCAACCTTTGCTCAAGTAATCCACACTGATTATTCTCCAATCTCCTACCTTCTTATGAGATCATAAGTTAGGTATAATTATCAATCTCCATATCTCCTTATGAGATCATAAGTTAGGTATAATTCTCAATCTCCATATCTTTTTTCACCATGAGAAGGCCTCTTTATATCGGCTTAAAGAGGCCAAACCACTTGAGAGATCCTTGGGATAAGTTGAGGATTCTTCTCCTTCAGTTGTGGATCATCCCTAAGATCATTCCTTGACCTTTGATTCGAATCCAACCACATTTAGAGATTGAGGGGATTGTTCCCTAATTTATCTCAACAAACCAAAATTCGCTCAAGAAGGGTAGCACTCCCCCAAAATGGGGCACAGAGTGTTGCAATGCTCCCCCCAAGGAGGTCAGGGAGAACTGGCACTCCTTGAAAATGTATTGGGGAGCGCTGCCTTCCAAAAATCACTTTTAAGTGGCTTTCTCCATGGAAAAAAACTTGTACTCTTTGTCAATTGATTTTTCCTCTTCAAAACTACTCTTTGAGGTATCTTAAGTGTCCTTATGATGTCGTTAGAGAGATGACATAGGAAATATAATAGTATGATTTTTGTGACACTTGTGACCAATATTTGACACTTGCGACATTTGTAACGACGACACTAGCCATCATTGCAATGAGTGATTTTGATGTGTAATAAGGGCATGCACCATTTTTTCCATCCTACCATCACTCAAATGCAGGATTTTTCCAATACAATATGAATCATTACTATAAATCAAGTTTGCATATTTATAGTGCAAGTACATGCATTCAATCATTCATTTCAATTCAATTATAGAGAGTCTATGAAACGCTTATCTAGTAGCAAGTTGCAGCTAGCCAGTTGATTTTGGGTGTTCGCCTTTCCAACCAACCATAGGCTCAGATGCATTCACTCTTAACATTCTGGCCACCCCCATTCCAAGACATGATACCACTAGGGAATCTCTCTCAGATTCTCAGCAAGATTTGAAGGTCACTCTCCTTCACTCTACTCTTGGTAGTGATTTTCCTTACATTCACCTAGCCTAGGCCTCTTTGAGGTTTGTTAGATGCCTTCCCAACATCAAGCTCGTGACCCTCTTAGCTCAGGTCGGGTTTCGGGTCTTCTATGCTCCAACTCGAAATTCTTCCATGGGTTCTCTAATCCTTCTATTTCACGCTTGAACTCTCCTCCCGTTATCTCTATGTGCATATTCAGGTTTCATGCGTCCTCCTGTCTCCTCCCGGAGACTAGACCCCCCTGTTGTCTCTTCCTTTCTTCCCTTAAAGGATCTCAAGCTGTCCTTTCTTCCCCCTGTCCCCAAGAATGCATGGGTCAATCTAGCTGCAGAAAATGGTATTATGTTGTACCTCCGACTGGCAGTTTCTGTCGTCCTAGCTATGTTTTCCATACCCACATTCATGGGGGTGGTTGGTTGTTCAAATACCAACCCCTCCTCCATAAATGACTTGTCTTGATATCCGGGCTAAGGAAAAATAATATGATTTTTTCCAGTTAATATTTCCCTAGGGTGGCTTGGGGTCCTTTAACTTAATAGAACCTCCCCTCATTCCTCTAGTGATATCATGTCCAGCACTTTAAGGCTTCACCCATCAATCAACTGCTAGCGTTTACAATTAAACAATAATACATTTACAATATTTGCAAGCCATTGCATGGAAATCATAAATCGTGATTAATTACAGTATGGGGAAAACAAGGGTATTATAATCCCCTCCCACTTAAAGGAACATCGTCCTCGGTTTTCTTCTCAACAACACCTTCCATGACTTCATCTTTCAGCTACTTCATCAATGTTTTCCTCTTTCCTTTACCTATTCCTCACTTGGAATCTGACACTTCAATACATGCCTACAACATATATCAAGTAACATGCACATTAATTCACAATTTCATGTATTAAACATTTCATTTTTGTCCATAGTTAAAGAGGAAGTTCACAATAAATCTAATACTTATCTGTATAGTTTATGGTTTTGTACCCATTGTGTGCATGATCCCAGTCAACAAATGACAAAATTTTTAAAGACTCCACAGTGTTCTTGTTCATGAGTTATCAAAGTCTCCCCTTCCTTGCCATCACTCACCCTTTGGGATGAGGCTCATGCTTCTCCTTCTCTGCTATACAGTCCCTTGGGTGATCCATCTTGCCTGCAAAATATTTCTCACACAAGAAGAGTTTCAGAGACTTCACCGAGTCTTATAGACGAGGCATCCCTCACTCTTACTTTGTCGAAAGTATCCCTTCAACCCATGTCACCATGACACATCATTCAATGGAAATCATGGGTTATCACAAGGTTCTCATGTCAATATGGTAACCCTTTTCCATGCTTTCCATCTTTGACAACGTTAATATGTCCTCCCTAGATAGATTTTATTTTCATCTCACTTGTATCACATGTATAAATAAATTTGTGAGATGTTATCATCAATTTCAATTAGATTTCTCTCAAGTTTGTCACCCACAGATTTCAAATTTGATATTTTCATTTTCATATCTGTTCCACATAGGAACCAGATTCACAAGATTGAGATTTATTTCTCGTGGTAGTTTGGATTTTTCATAACCAATAGGAATTGGTCTTCCTCGTGGACTTACAAAACTGCCATACCAAGACATTTCTTCCTCTAATTTCCACTTCAATCAACCAAACACATTATTAGTTCTCATGCACATCATATTTTCATTGCACACTTGTAGTGTCTCACAAACAATTTCATAATTGTGCATACTAACAATCAAGTTCATCTACTCAAAAACGAAATACTATTCCCTACCCATGCATTATTTTAACATACTAAGACTTTCAAAATGCAATAAAACATCAAATGAATTTAATCAATGAGACAATATCCATGGCCACATTCACACACAATGCATCCTTGCATTTATTTTCATATTATTACTTTTCATATTAAGTACTTTGCCTTGGTGGGTTGGAACTCAACCAATTGTTTACCACATGGTTTCTTTATACATATTTATTTTTACAACAGGGTTGTCTTTTCTTGCTTCAGTTGATCATGAGTTTCAATCAACATACATTAAACTAAAAGTTTCACATGAATGCATTCAAGCATTATTTATTCATTGGTAACCAGGGTGCCGACGTTTATGACCACCCAATTTTTCTCTTTACCATTCTGTAAAGCACTGGAAGATACTTCTTCCATAATGGGAAATCCTATATATACCCACTCTCTTATCACATGCATCTCCTTGATGAGTAACATCATCATGCTAGCTTTGAGCACTTTTGTTCCCAATCACTCCTTGATTGGGAAATGTATTCATGACATATATTTGTTTATGCATTTTTCCAAGGATTTCAATCATCCTCAGTTGTTAGAGGTTCACACCTCCATCATGCAGGTTCTTCTTCCTGAATCATACCCTACTTGGGTATCAATGACATACAACAACCATTAAAGTCACATGCATGCCATCAAAACATAGACTATTTTAGAAGGGATTATTACCCAAATCCCTTTTACCTCTCAAGTCACATAGGCACAAAATATTTATACCTGTGATGGCTGCCAACACCTTATCTGATATTACCTCTTCAGTGGTGCTTCTTGGGGACTTCTAAAATCCCTTTCACAATTTTCTTTTATCAAATACCTTCTTGCATTCACTTATGTCTGAGGTTGTTCACTATTGGTAGTTGTCCTTCCCTAACAATTCCAATATTTTCTACACGTGACATACATCACCACATTCACATTTTACATTAGCTATCATGTAAAATCAAATGCATGTACCATGGCATTTGTTTCAGTAAAACATTTTCATATATGCCTTAACATATTTATATGCAGTCCATCACATTGTCCCCAATTTTTTCATGAGTGCAACCACAATCGAATTTCAGTTGCATCTCTCAACATTCTCATGCCAAAATATCTACATTTATCAATATATCAATTTCTCATCCCAGAGAAACATAATAGACAACAAGAAAAAAGTTAAGTGATTCTCCCATCATGGAACTTTCATCCTAGCTGAATTAATTCCAAGGTATCATTTCCATCAAACACTATAGATTAACCAAACTCATTCATTTAAACTCATTCATTATTGTATCTTTTAGTTACTAGCTATACTTATTTTCACAATTGTCCTTTTTAAGCATACAAATTTGTCTTATTATTTAGAGTTTCATAGTGAGAGAATTATTAATCACTTTCTCCTCCTTTGATTTTAAATGTATCCCTCCTTGGATATATTTGTTCAATTTATTGAGTAGTCTTAGTCATGTTCACCTTGACCTTCTTGGATAATTCAACATGCTACACCAACACGTTTCTTGTTCATAATGAATCATGAACTCGTGCATTCCACAAATTTCCCAACCAGAGATTAGATTGGTCCCCATTCGTCTGCATGTCTTGGTACTCATTCATGCTATTTTAAAATGTAATCTAGGATTATTATATAAATAGTTTTTGCATCTCGTTGTCTAATTATCAACAGTCATTAAGGTTATATCTTTGTTTTCCTGGCAGGTTTCTTTACACAGTTCCTCTATAAGAACCTATTCAACATGCAACTCTATTGTTGCATATACAAACAGTCTCACATGACCTCAATTCTTGAGCTAGCCTCAGCTTCATTATTTTTGAGTTCTATCCAATATTCCACAAGGAATATAATCTTGCATTTTCATTATGCATTTTAGATTCACATGTTCAAACCTGTATCTTTAGGTTATTAGCTTGATTTTAAAATATTCTTTCATGCATCTAACCACGTGTATTAGCATTTTGTGTGTCTACCTTAGGCACACTTTGCATATTTTCTTTACCAATTATTTTAACTTAGGATTATTCATAGTCATTCTCATGCAATCCTTAAAGGAATAACCATGTTTCTTTTTATGATGACAACATAGCCTCCCTACTCCTTTGCTCTCTCATCCATTTATAAAAAAATTTCATAAGGAAAGGAACACATCCCCCTCAAGCTATTATTTCATTGAGACAAATCATACCCTTCCAACATAGGGTCATCCATGCATCCATGACATTATTTAGATATGACAAGTACAAATCTCACCTCATGTTTCACTTATTCATATATTCATATCATACTTTTAAGCACACATATGTATATTTAGATATATGCAGGTGCATCACTTGCATCGTTTTACCTCAATCATTCATATTGATTTAACATTATCCAGTTTTGATGAGACTTTGCAGTCACTTACACAACCAATCTCATTAATAAAATCATAATTATACTGTCCTTTTTACAAGATAACAACCAACAAAAGGGTCACTTTTGATCTTTTCTCTCTTATCATTTCATCTTATCTCTTTCTCTAGAATTTCCTACTTCCCAAAGTTATCATTTTAACAAAATATTCAGACCCTTTATCATAAGGTTGGCCATATAGCCATGACATTATTCAATCCAGGAAAACATACTCCTTGCCTTACTAGCCTCTTACTTAGGTAGTCATGTCATGCTTTCAAGCATATAAGTATATCTATGTATGTATTATGCATGTGCACTGCTTGCACAATTTTATATTGTTATTTCATGTTTATATGATATTAATATCAATGTTCTTTAAAAACAAGTTATAGTCATCCACATGATATTCACATGGAAATTCTTGCAGACATATTCATAACTATGTTTCCCTTTCCATGACAACAACCAACAAGACAACACTCTTGCCTAAACTACTACAAAAAGTATGCAACTACTTAGAAATACAATATGGGAAATTTCAATAGTGCTCCAAGAAACAAGACAACTAATCAAGCTTCTCTTCATTAATCAAACCATTCTTGGTCAACAAACCTTTTTATCAAGGGAATCCCTTTTCCAGATTCCCTCTCACTACAACATGAGCACACCAAGACATAGTCCTATGGCTACCATCCGCCTCTAGATGTCAGTCTGACCCATTGGTCATCTATAAATGTCCCAACACTTCCTTTACTACATATAGAATAAAAAAATTCATTAACCATTATACCTTATTCTCATAAGGTAATATTTAATCAATGTCATCAACATTTTAATTATGCTACTATACTCAGATCATCATTAACCATATGATCCATGACATCACCATATTTTTCGTCCAATAATAGACTATAATAAGCCTATATGCATGTTATACGCATGCTCAATCTTTTCCATATGCATTCTGACATATCCTCGTGCCCCAAGAATTTTACCCATGCTTACAGTGCAGATGTATTCCAATTGTCTACCATTTGTATTGCATGCATAGACATGTCCTTTGATTAATATGTACATACATTATATTATTATATCCATGAGCATCGTAATCTTTCTCATGTGTTCATATCTCTTTACCTCTCCCAGGAAGTCTAGCAATAGTCCAAAGGACTCCTTTTTAACTGCTTAAATGGGTTATTCTCCAACAACCATTTTCATTCACTATAGGTCAAATAAATTGACCTTACACATTTTCCATCTGTCCTCCGATCATGAGGAATCATACACATATACAGGGTTTAATATTTTATTAAAGCAATAATTATTACTGCTACAAATTCTATTAATCCATACCAATTTCCTTTAAGAACAAGGAATTTTTCCATAAGTGTCTTAACACTTATGTAATCGACATCTTAATTACAAGATAATTTTCCTTCCTTAGCAGATAGAAATTTTTATACTTAACAAAAAATTCTAGCTCATGTCCCTTGTCTCGACTCAGGTAGCTTCATAACATAATTTATGCCACTTCTTCCATTTACATTCAGGTTTTACTAATAATACCTATCAACATATTCGTACTCCCGTAAGAGTGGTCATCAATTTGATAGGGGGACAATATGATTTCCCCTTGTTGTAATTTAGCTAGGGTTTCCAAGGTATAATTTCAATCTGGACTTCTTCTCCTCAAGAAGTTATTGCTTCTCCTCAAGAAGTTAATGCAGATAATAAACAATCCTTTAAAGGTAGAAACACATTTCAGCAAGCTCATCTAAATCTTGATATACCATTCCTAGGACTGATCTCTAGCCCATCCAGGCCTACTGTTGTATCCTACTTTGATACCACTTTGTAACAGACCTGACCCCCTAAGTACCTTTTTAAGGGATGAGGTATTAAATTGTTTCTTCTTCTAACTACCTTAAATATTCTTTATCATAAGTCCATCCTCTTTTTCTCATCACGAAATTTCCAATGTCAGTAATTTCACTCAGAACTGAGCTATGGAATGGAAGTTATGACCTCCCGAATTTATTGGGTTTACATAGACAACATCTCTCTTACTGTCATGTGGCATCCATGTGATGTTTCGTTATCCGTTCTAATTAACATGGTGACACTTGGGTCCTGACGTCGCACTAGCCTAGCCTCCCACGGTGGAACTTCAGTCCATGCAGGCCTACAATGATCGTAGCTCAAACCTTCTTCTGACACACTTCATCGCTTACCTTTGACCCCACTCTTCTCATCATCATATTAGTAATGGAAATTTCTCATCCTAATGATGTCCTAGTCGCCTTGCTGGAAAGCCACGTCATCCACCATATGCTTTTCCTTTCCATGGCCCACGTATTCTACCATACTTAGTCACCTTACTATATTCCTAGACTTGAGGGTGGTGGTCTTGTAGACTCATGGTCTATATTCATACCTTTCATGAACCTTCCACCATCACTTAGATTCTTTTTCATTCACGGACACACATAATCGCAGACATGCAGATGCATAATTTTATGCCTCCCCTTCATAAGTATGTCTGATAAGTCTCAACACGTAACCATTTTCCAATCTTCATGGACTCGTGAATGTACAATTTTTTACCTCTCTTTCACAATTCCATACGAGAAGTCTCAACACTTAACCATTTTTCCATCTACGCGAACTCACAGACTAGTGGACTCACAGATGTACAATTATGTACCTCCCTTTCATAAGTTCATCTGAGAGGTCTCAACACTTAACCATTTTTCCATATTCGCGGACTTGCAGGCTTGCATACTCATTTGGCTCCCTTCCTTTCTTCTAACACTCAACACTTGGATTATTTGGTGATTTTGTCAAGTTCGCGGGTTGGCGGACTTGCAGACCCATTCATATCACCTTTCCAACCCTTAAAATCGACAAGGACCCACTCCCTATTACCTCAACCAATTACAAGCCTCCACATGGCTTCCTCATATGCATAGGCTCCTTTAGTTAACATGATGTCAACATAACGTTAGCATGATTTCATCCCTCCTCTTTTCAACATCTAAGGGCTTCCACATCAACTAATGACCAAGATCACATGCTAGATATACTCCAATCAATGGTCAAGATATTTAAAAATATTGGTCCGATGTCCAAGGCTAAAACAGAGGTACAAGACATAGTTCACCCAAGGGGCCTGCGTTATGGCTCACTGGCCAATTACCTGTTTCCATCCACATGCTGACACCTATAAAATTTTGGACATGTTGGCATTCCAAGTTAGTATGGTACATCATGGTGACGTTACCTTTTCTCCAAATATCGCTTAAACGAGGCCACAATGATCTATGACAGAGGTTGATTCTGGGTTAATCCCGATTAACGGTCTAGATGTTCCCTCATAGTCTCCTCCTTCGGAGTAAAACTCCTTTGGATGCACAACTTACTCTGAATGCAATTCGACGATGGACAACCAAGAATCGATATTTCTCTAGTTCCAATTAACGATTCAAGTTGATTTAGGTGAATTCACTACAGGCATGGTAACCAACCCCGATGAAGGGTTCAAATCTATTCACTCCACCGATCCAACGACTGTGATTCCTTAGAGATCAAAACATGGTTTTTTAATCTGATTTAGGTCTTAGACAATTCAATGATTTTTCTTTGGTCTCACATGAGGGTTCAAGGTCTCGCGACCACACCAATTTATCAAAGGGAAGGAACATATAGTTTACGACCTTCTCTGGACTCTCATGCATAGAACGACCAACAATTCCCTTTGAATGTGAAGGCAATTTATATCACCTTCTTTGGCTTAGTACCTTACATTCAACTATTATCTTATAATCCTAGTTACATTCACAGATTTCCCATCACAACGATGGATATATATATATATATATATATATATATATATATATATATATATATATATATATATATTTGAGCACACAGGAACCATAAAATTTAGTTCATTATTTTTATCTCAGAACATTACAGAATGCTTTTATCTAGTTGTGCAAGGAATGCACCATTATTTCCATCCTACCTTCACTCAAATGCATGAACTTTCCAATATAATAAGCATCATTAATATACATCAAGTATTTATATTTATAGTGCAAGTACATGCAATCAATCATGCACTCCAATTCAATTACATAGAGTCAATGAAATACTTATCTAGTTACAAGTTGCAACCAACCAACTGACTATAATGTTCTCATTTCCAGCCAATTGTAGGTTCATATGCATTCACTCGTAGCATTCTATCCACCCCCATGCCAAGCCATGATACCACTAGGGAATCTCTCTCAGGTTCTTAGCAATATTTGAAGGTCACTCTCCTTCACTTTACCTTTGGTATATTTTTTCCGTACACCCACCTAGCCTAGGCTTCTTCTAGGTTTATCAGATGCCTTCCTAGCATCAAACTAGCGACCCTCTTAGCTCAAGTCAGGTTTTGGGTCTTCTATGCTCTAGCTCGAA
The DNA here is from genome assembly GCA_009831015.1 of Picea engelmannii. Classification (NCBI taxonomy): domain Eukaryota; kingdom Viridiplantae; phylum Streptophyta; class Pinopsida; order Pinales; family Pinaceae; genus Picea; species Picea engelmannii. The sequence continues at coordinate 30,257 of ML782602.1, read as the reverse complement.
ACTCTTCCATGGGTTCCCTGGTCCTTCTATTGAACACACTCGTGCATTCCTTTCAACAACTTTATTCTTTAGAGGCCCAAAATCTCCTCCAATTATATCTTTGTGCATATTAAAGATTCATGCATCCTCTCGTCTCCTCCTGGAGACCAGACCGCCCCATTTTGTCTCTTCACTTACGTCCCCGAAGGCTCTCGAACTATCATTTCTTCCCTCTATCCCCATGAACTTGTGGGTCAATATAGCTGTAGAAAATGGTACTTTGTTGTACCTTTAGCTAGAAGTTTCTGTCATCCTAGCTAGATTTCCCATACCCACATTCATGGGGTTGGTTGGTTGTTCAAATACCAACCCCTCCTCATTAACTGACTTGTATTGATATCTGGGCTAAGGGAAAATAATATGAATGTTTCCAATTAATATCTCGGCAAGGTGGCTTGGGGTCCTTTAACTTAATAGAACCTCCCCTCATTTTTCTAGTGATATCATGTCCAAATATTTATGGCTTCACCCATCAGTCAATTGTCGACGTTTACAATTAAACAATAACACATTTACAATATTTGCAAGACATTACATGGAAATCTTAAATTATGATTTCTTACAGACTGGGGAAAACATGGGTGTTACAACAACCTTCAGAACCAGGTATGGACATTATGAATTTATAGTGGTGCCATTTAGAATAACCAATAAACCAATTGTATTTATGTGCTTAATGAATGACATATTCTTAAATTATGTTGATAAGTTTGTCATTGTGTTCTTGGATGACATACTTATTTATTCTATGTCCGAGGAAGAGCATGAACATCACTTGATGTTGGTGTTTCAAGTGGTGTGGGAGAATCATCTTTATTCCAAGCTTAGTAAGTGTTATTTTTACCAAGAAAAAATCCATCATTTGGGGCATACTATTTCAGAATAAGGTATAGTATTAGATCCAAAGAAGATTGAAGCCATTAGAGGATGGCCAATACCCATGAATTTTTAAAAAAATCAGATCTTTTATAGGATTAGCCATATCTTTTATAGGATTAGTAGTAGATCCAAAGAAGATTGAAGCCATTAGTGGATTTGCTACATCTATTGCTTATTCTAGAGAAGAAATGGGAAGTGGTAACCATTGATTTTATCACTAAGTTGCACAGGACAACAAGGCAACATGATTCAATAATGGTAGTGGTTGATAAATTAACAAATGTTGCTCATTTTTTTCCTGTAAAAATTACTCATACAACAACTAATATTGCATAAATTTACATGAGGGAAATTGCTAGGTTGCATGGGATACCTAAGGAAATTGTTTCGGACAGAGACATAAAGTTTAGTTCAAATTTCTAGAGGGGGTTATTTAAAGGATTTGGTACAAATATGAACTTTAACACAATATACCATACATAGTCAGATGGGCAGATAGAGAGAGTCAAGCAAGTGATTGAAGACATGTTGAGAATGTATGTGATGGATAAACCATCTAAGTGGGAAGATTACTTGCATTTGGTTGTGTTTTACTATAATAATGGGTATCAATATTCATTTAAAATGATCCCATTTGGATCTTTGTATGGTACAAAATACATTACTCTAGTGAGTTGGGACAACTGAACAAACAAAGTAGTACTTAGGATAGAATCGCTCAAGGATATGTAAGACTAGATGGTTAAACTTAAGCAGAATTTGAAGGTAGCACAAGATAGACACAAGAGTTATGTAGATAAGAACATGATAGATAGAGAAATTAAAGTGGGAGAGCATGTTCTTTTGAAAGTGAAGCCCAAGAAGACCTCATTAATGTTGGGTAGTTGTACAAATCTAGCAACCAAATCCTATGGTCCATTTGAGATATTGGACATAATAGGGCTAGTTTCATACATGCTTTCATTTCCTACTTCCACGGATGTGCATAATGTATTTCATGTCTCTTTGCTGAAAAACTATGTTTATGATCTTAGGCATGTTATTGATTGGAATTTGATTCAAGTGGAGCCAAAAGGAGACTTTCAGGTCGAGCCAGTGCACTTATTGGATAGAAAAGTCAAAATGCTATGGAATTGAGTCATAGAGCTCGTAAAATTTCAATGGAACTACTATGGTCCTAAATATGCTACTTGGGAGAATAAAGATGCCATGCGGGAAGAGTACCCACAAATTTTTGAAGAGGTTTAAAACTTTTATTTCTTTTTTGCATATGCACCAATCACATTTCCAAAATAAATGGGAGGGTAATGTAATACCATGATTTTGAGTCCCCATATTAATAACGCATTTTTTTTATTTGATGAAAGGATGTAATGCCTAAACAATTAAAAGAGGTCAGAGTGCCTAGAAAATGTAATACTTTGAGCATTGCAAATAATAAAATACATTGATGGTTGCAAGATGGACAAGGAAAAAGTTATAGGGGGATATGATTCTACGAGAGAGGCGGCTAAAGTGGCTAAGATTATTATTATTATTCTTATTTTACTCACCTTCGAATTTTAGAGAGAGAGAAGTGGTTACATGAGCTTCTTGGGGAAAAGGCCAGGTGGTTCTTGATTTCATGTAATTTTATAAACACCTCTTGTGGGATCTTTGGGGTTTCACTCTTCATTTTGTTCTTCATTCATTGTTTCTCATTCATTCTTGATCTTGGCTAGGAAAAGAAAAATTAATTGTTGGGAAGGGAGCCATTGTTTGTTGGGTGCAGTAATAATTTGTGTATTCCAACCATTAATTGGTGTCTACATGCCTGAGATGCATTGGCATGTGGTAAACATTGCTCACAATTGTGAATCCTGAGAGTTCCAACATGGAGATTCTTGAGAAGTTGTACTAAATCTTTGGAAAGAGGTGGACAGCCTTAGGGACTATGTGGAAGTGAAGGGGTCTTGTTGTCTTTGAGTGGTGCATGATGGAGAGAAGAGAGCTAGTGTACTTTATATTTTTGTGTGTTGAGAAACATGTGATAGCTTGAGTGATGATTGGTTTGGGAAGATGAGTGTCACTCTAGAACTCGTCCTTTTGGATTCATAGCCTTAGCTCAGGGGTGACTTTCTATTGAGACTTGGAACAATGCCTATGGTTGGGTGGAATGTCCTTGGTTTGAAGCCAGTTGGTGATTGATTTTATTTAAGATAATTTCTCTCTATCATGGTTTCCTTTTATTGTATATTTATTTCCACTCTGTATTAATTATTATCTATGAGTTTCATATTTATAATATGCATACTCGTTGGTTATTATTTTGCATGTAATATTGTTCATTTCTGTTATTATATAGCATGAATCTTGATTATTGCATGTGAGTCTTTCATGCTTCTTTATTAATTAAATGTTATCAGAATTCAAAATCAATTCAAGAAGCGCATTTTTTAGGTAGTGTAGCCCAACCCTGGTGGTTGGGTACATTACACAAAGCATGCATGTATAACTGGACTCCATGATTGATAACATAACTGAAGACTTAAGGAGAAGTTCACACTTATCTAGAATAATAATATTCTCACTCAAGTGCGCTCTCTAGCCATGAAACATGAATTATCTCCTAAAATCAAGGAATGAAATGCTCTTCCTCCTAGAAAATAGGAATTTACCTAATGGTGGTTTATGAGCCCATGGTTTTGGAAACCCATGGGATTACATATAGGCAACCACCGACTAAAAATAAATCTGCTATAGATAGACATTCTATAAATATTAGTCCTCCTAAATAGTAGGACAATGTGCATGTACTCCAACAACATGGTCACTTAGAAGTACATTTCATTCAACGAAGACAATTGGGTTCAACATGAAGCACTTTGGAAATACCAATTTTTTTTTAGGGAGTTTTAGGAATAAACTCTTGAATTTTTTAGAGAGGTCTAAACGAATATGATGTTAGGGATTCGACAAGAAAAGTGGGGGAGAATGTAAGGGAACTAAACCTGTTCCAACTTGGTTAACCATTTTTCACCTTTGTTGAGACCAAATCATCCAAGTGGAAAGAAAAGGGTTGCTTAATGGATACTTAACCATGCCAAGATACACTAAAGGGTTTCTTGATGGACTAAGTAACCAAGGAAATGAAGGTGATGTGTTGCTTGATTTAGAAGGCAACGAATGAAGTTAGTGTTAAATTTAGAGTTGCTATTAAGTTATTTTCAATTTACTAGACAATAATAGCATAAGTAGGATCACTAAGAGAAACACAATCACAAGGTACACAACATTTTATCTTGGGAAACCCTCATGGGGGGATAAAACCCAACAAAAAATTCCTTAATATAGATTTCCAATACAATGCCAAGATAAAAGACCAAACACTAGAGAATATCCAAGACTGAGCAATGCACCTCTCTCTTCTCCTTATTCCAACTGCAACTTCCTTCAAACTTTCACACTATATGAGTGACTCAAGTGAGTCAGTGAATGAGGCACTAGCCTCTCTTATTTATACTAGCTGAGGAGCGCTAGGGTTGTGCCTTTTCATCAAGCATGGCCAACTTCTTCAACTAGTGGCTAAAACCACTTTAATTAGCCTTAGGGGTCAACTTCTCAATTAACATCATGTAAACATGGTTTGACCAATCCATAATAGGGGATTTGGTCATACATAAGTCCCAACATGATCGATCCACAAAAGGGGATTGATCTAATTAATAATAACTCAATTATAATTAGAATATACTTCGCACTTACAATATTTCAACACTCCCCCTTAACAAGAAGGGTATTGTACAACATCATCATGAGAGGGAGAGGGAAGCAACATCACTGACATCTGGATCATTGATTGGAATATCTATAAATCATCGGAAGTTTTTATCATCATCAATAACATCATATTTCATTGCATGGAGCTGGAGTAGAATCATCATCATCTACATCAACAATAATTAGAATAATGCTAAGGAAACAACATCAACACCATCATTAATAGCATGAGGTCGGTATAACATGATAAAAAACAACACAAGGTTGATACATCATCATCAACAACAACACAAGGCTGAAACAAAAACATCATCAACAACACGAGGATGGAACAACAACATCAACAACACGAGGATGGAGAAACAACATCATCAACAACACAAGGATGGAGCAACAAAATCATCAACATGAGGCTGAGATAACATCATCATCATATAGAAACAAAATGAGGCAGGTGTAACAACAACATTTTGTGGTACTCTGATAGACCCTAGGGATATTCCCAGGAATAATAAGATTCCCTAGGATATAAAATCCTAACAGAGCTACCACATGGTACTCTGACAGATTGTCCTTACCGGACCTTCAGGATCTACCCAAGAATCATAAGATTCCCAAGGATTATAAAAATCCTAATGGAGCTACCACTACTGACCATAGTTAGCATATACATGCACATGAAATTTCACAGATTATCCTTACTGGACCTTCGGGATCTGTCCAGGAATGATCAATCTCGTAGGATATAAAATCCTAACTGAGCTACCCGTTGTTGGTCAGGATACCATAATATCATCAACATCAATCCCCCTTTCGAAGGAGGTCCTTTTGGACTATACCAATCTTGTCTCGAAAGTATTCAAACTTTACATGAGATGAAGGCTTGGTCAACACATCTACAACCTACTCATTTGTGCCAACTTATTGGAGCTTTAAAACTCCCCTCTACACCATATCACGAATGTAGTGATACCAGATTTCTATGTGATTCGAATTGTAATGGAACACTGGGTTCTCTATCATATTTATGAAAATCTGATTATCACATAGAATCACAATGAATTCCATCTTCATATCGAATAGACCTATCAACAACTTCCAAAGCCGCATGGCTTCACAACTAGTGGAACATGCAACAATGTATTCTTCTTTTGCTGTGTTGAGAGAAATATTGGATTACTTCCTACTCTGCCATGAAGTCATGGCTGACCCCAAGATGAAACAACATCCTAAAGTTCTCTTTCTATCAGAGACACTTCCAGCCCAATCTAAATTAGTATAACCAATCAGTTTGAAGTCATGATCTCTAGTATAACAGAGACCAAAGTCCAACATATTCATAAGGTATCTCATCACATGTTTTGCAGCAACAAGGTGAACACATCTGGGCTATACCAGATATTGAATCAAGGTGTTCACAAAAAAACATATATCTGGTCCAGTATTCGTTAGATACATCAAAGATCCAATGATTAGTCTATACAACGTAGCATCAACCAATTTTGACGAAGTATCAACCAAGAGCTTCAAATTTGTTTCCATGGGTGTGTTCATGGATTTACATTCCAACATATAAAACCTCTTCAGTATTTCAATTGCATACTTCCCTTGGTTAAGGAATATCTTCTCTGGGCTCTAGCAAACTTCAAGACCTAAGAAATAGTGCATCAGGCCTAGGTATTTCATCTCAAATTCTGCAACAAGATTCTTCTTACAATCAATGATGAGATTTTATTCTCCAGTTAAGAATAAGTTATCCAGATACAACAAAGATATAATTGGCTCATCATTCATAACCTTGAGGTAAAGGTTAGAATCAACTTTACTTTTGGTAAATCCCAAGCTCGTCAGGAAACTGTCAATTCTGCCATACGAAGCTCTAGGAGCTTGCTTCAACCCGTACAAATCCTTCTTCAAACTACAAACATGAGTCTTTCTATATTCAACTTCAAACCCTTGAGGTTGTTTTATATACACTTCTTCTTCAATAACACCATTTAAGAAGGTTGTTTTCACATCCATCTGGTGTAACTTCCACTTCATCATGGATGCAAGAGCTATGATGGTTATGATAGAAGTGTATTTGGCTACAGGAGAAAACGTCTCTTCATAATCAATGCATTCCTTTTGAGAAAATCCACGAGCTACAAACCTTGCTTTATGTTTTTCAATACTTCCATCTGCAACATGTTTTATCTTGTATAACCATTTGGAAGATACCACATCTTTGTTCTTTGGTCTAGGAACTATTTCCCATACATAATTATTTATAATGGATTGGTATTCTTTTGTCATGGCATCTTCCCATTATTTCTTATGAATGGATTCTTCAAAGAAAGTAGGATCCTTTTCTATGAGATCACACACCAAATCCATATAACTGGAGAATGGCTTAGGTTTCTTTACTTGTCTCATGATTCCTTCTGGGGAACCATAATTCTCTCCATATTGAATAAGTTCCCTTGCCCAAGATGGATTTGTCTTGTGAGAGATCATCATTTGGGGAGGTTCTTGAGATTCTATCATATCATGATCTTCTTGAATCTCATGATTAGGGGTAACTACAACTTCCCTTACTGGTTCTGCAACTCTGGGAGCTAAAAATTTTTCTTCATATACTTCTTCAAGATGCCATCTCCTTGATTTCTTGAGTGTTGCATCTTCATCAAAGGTTACATATTTGCTGATATCAATATGATGGTAACCTGGTATGTAAATTCTTAAGGCCTTAGAGACCTCATAGTATCCAAAAAATATCCCCTTCTTTCCTGAAGGGTCTAGCTTGGTTCTCATTTCTTTCAGAATGTGTACAAAAACTGGACAACCAAATATCTTAAGATGGCTTACTTCTGGCTTCTTTTCGAAGAACATTTCTTTCGAGGTTTTGAATCCAAGTGCACTATGGGATAATATGTTTTGGACATACATTGTTGTTCTTGCTGCTTCATCCCATAAGTTCATTGGAAGATCTTTATTGTGGATCATAGTATTTACTTGATCAAGGGATCAAATTTTGCTCAAAAATTCAAAGTGCTCGGAATCGCTTCAAACCATACGAGAGCGTAGGTCTCGTCGTTGCAAACCCAACGCAACTCGTTTCGTCTCAAACGGACGTCGGGAGCGAGATATATTGCAATCTGTTCATAAAGTCAAACAGGCAAAAAAAAAAGGGACGCTTACTGTATAGTCCGTACAGTCTGTACAGGCTGACGTGGCAGGACCGTACGACCATACTATGACATGGCATGTGATGATGTGGTAGAGTTTGGTTGGCTTTTGAGGGAGAATGATATCTCGACACGTGGCATTGTTTGGTCAAGTGATTGGGCGCCATGTGGCCCAATCATGGGCTGCCACGTGGCACCCCTTTATTGGATTTTGGTTGTTATGTAAAATTATATTGGAGTCCATGGGGTTCGACCCTCGGACCTCCCATCCACATAAATCCTTCGCAAAGACCGTCCGACCAACGGACCATTGGTTGTGACTTAATATGTATATAAGTTCGATTGTATTTGAATTTACATTTTGTGTTAAACGACGGGGGATCGGGCCGGGGCTTAGTCCTGACCCGCGGTCATATCACTTATCACATGTAACTATATGTATATACCGTGTGGGAGTTGGTTGTAACGGATCCAACCCCGACCTCCGTGGAATGGCGCGAATTTGTGTTAAGCCCTGGTTCTATTATATTTGTTATATGACCATTGGTTATACGGAAAGGTGTGTGGGTGGTTTCAAACGGTTACGGTTTAGCCCTTTTGCCAATGCGCAAGGTCATATGACCTCCACGTGCCCAGGTGCTAGGCGGTTAGGGGTTGGCGCGCCCATAACCGTCCTATAGTTTGCACTATTGGCGCGGTTGCGCCCGGTGCTGGGTTTTTACGCTATATATTGCATGTGTGCCAGGTTCATTTGAAAAGGGTGCAATTTGTAGATGCAGAGACAACAAGCTTGAAGGGGGGACTTCCAGGAATCCTAACTTCTTCATTTTTCGACCGATTGAGGTGTCAAAAAATCCCAGCTAGGGGTTTTTGGATGCTCTGAAGCCATTGGAGTAGTCAGTTGGTCAGTTTGAGCATTGTAAGGCATGTTTTTTAGCACTTTGAGCAATTAATAATAATGATCCATTGGAAGCTGGACCAGGAGATGTAGCCCAAGAGAGGGGTGAACTCCTTTATCAATTGATGTGTTTTATGTGCTTATGTTCATTGATTATGCTGCTATCTATGTGTATTTTGCATGAGTAATCCTTTAATTTATGTGTTGCAAAGTTGATCCATTTGCTTTTAACACATAACATTTACTTGCAAATAATTTCAAGATTTTCAAGTCTTCTTCATTTTTAGATCAAGTTGGTATCAGAGCACTGGTTTTTGAAGACTTGATTGTTTTGCAAGTGTTTTGCTTCTGATGCTCACAAGGTTGAAACTCGCAAGAGGAGAAGGTCAACTTGTGGAGCCAAGTTCTCATTTGACAAGGAGGAAGCATATACCATCACTGCAAGTTTCAGGGAGGCATTCACCAAGTATGGCTCATGAAGAAAGTCATGAACGTGTTCCTGTAGAAGATGAAAATCTCAGAAAGGATGTCATGGAGATGAGAGAGATGATGAAGATCTTGATGGAAAGGAACATATTGTCACAAGGTGAAGGCTCCAACCCTTCAAGTCATAAGGGAAGCAGTGGTGACAAAACTCCAGACGGAAATGGAGGGAATGGTGCTTCTCCACCACCCTCTCCTCAATCTTCTTCTTCTTCTTCTTCTACCAGTTCAAGACCTCTTCCGAATTATCCAAGGGGACATGGTAAAACTCCTTCGCAAATTCCTTCATTAAAGCTTGATATAAAATTTGAATTGCCAATATACAATGGAGAAGTTAATGCTGAGAAGTTAGATAATTGGATACGTCAAATTGAAGTATATTGTAGAATAC
>ML782602.1:0-17624 GCA_009831015.1 Picea engelmannii | reverse complement strand
CTAAGTCCATTATTTCTAATCGGGATTCTCGATTTGTTGGAAGTTTTTGGTCGAGTTTATGGGCACTCATGGACACCAAACTTAAAAAGAGCACAACTTTTCATCCACAAACAGATGGTCAGACAGAGGTGGTAAATCGTACAATGGTGCATCTTCTTCATGCTTATTGCAGCAAGCATCCTAAACTTTGGGATGAGCATTTACACTACATTCAACATGCGTACAATCGAGCTAAGCGCTCTTCGACTCAAACGTCGCCATTTGAAGCATGTTTTGGCTATTTTCCCAAGTCTCCTTTAGATTTTATCTTTGGGAAAGATATTGCTGTTGATGGTCAATATGACATTGATAGGGCAGAGAAGTTCATTGAACAAATTCAGTCGATACATCAAGTGGTGCAAGAGCAGTTGGAAAAGAGTCAGGCCAAGTACAAAACGAGACATGACAAGCATCGTGTTGATCAGAGTTTCCAAGTTGGGGATGAAGTTTGGCTTTACATCAGCAAGGAGAGGCTTAAAGGAGAAGGTAAAAAGTTGAAACCGATTCGATATGGTCCTTTCAAGATTATCGACAAGATTGGTAACAATGATTTTCGTTTAGATTTGCCTCCTTATATGCAGATGTATGCAGTTGTTAATGTTGAGAATTTGAAATTGTATGAGCCTCTGTTGATTGATGATCAAGGAGAGCATGTTCAGATTCCTTCCATAGATGATTTTTCTCCAGAGTATCTTACAGAACTGCATGAAGACACCATCCTTGACAGGAGAATGCGTACTTCAAAACGAGGAAATATGGAGTATCTTCGAGTTGGTCTTAAAGGGAGGAATCCAAGCAAGGCCAAGTGGATTGAGGTTGGAAGGGTGAGGGAACTATATCCTCATCTTCACATAGACTAAAAATAGTCTTTTGGAGGTCCAAAAGCTTCCCAATGGGGAGGTGTGATCAGGGGATCAAATTTTGCTCAAAAATTCAAAGTGCTCAGAATTGCTTCAAACTAGACGAGAGTGTAGGCCTCGTCGTTTCGAACCCAACACAACTCGTTTCTTCTCAAACGGATGTCGGGAGCGAGAGATATTGCAATCTGTTCATAAAGTCAAACGAGCAAAAAAAAAAGGGACGCTGACTGTACAGTCCATACAGGTTGACGTGGAAGGACCGTATGACCATACTATGACATGGCATGTGATGACATGGCAGAGTTTGGTTGGCTGTTGAGGGCGAATGATATCTTGACACGTGGCATTGTTTGGTCAAGTGATTGGGTGCCACGTGGCCTAATCATGGCCTGCCACATGGCACCCCTTTATTGGCTTTTGGTTGTTATGTAAAATTATATTGGAGTCCGTGGGGTTCAACCCCTGGACCTCCCATCCACATAACGCCTTCGTAAAGATCATCTGACCAACGGACCATTGGTTGTGACTTAATATGTATATAAGTTCGATTGTATTTGAATTTACATTTTGTGTTAAACGACGGGGGGTCGGGCTGGGGCTTAGCCCCGACCCGCAGTCATATCACTTATCACATGTAACCATATGTATATACCGCGTGGGAGTTGGTTGTAATGGATCCAACCCCGACCTCCGTGGAATGGCGCGAATTTGTGTTAAGCCCTGGTTCTATTATATTTGTTATATGACCATTGGTTATACGGAAATGTGTGTGGGTGGTTTCAAACGGTTACGGTTTAGCCCTTTTGCTAATGTGCAAGGTCATATGACCTCCACGTGCCTAGGTGCTAGGCAGTTAGGGGCTGGCACGCCCATAACCGTCCTACAGTTTGCACCATTGGCGCGGTTGCACCCGGTGCTGGGTTTTTACGCTATATATTGCGTGTGTGACAGGTTCATTTGAAAAGGGTGCAATTTGTAGATGCAGAGACAACAAGCTTGAAGGGGGGACTTCCAGGAAGACTAACTTCTTCGTTTTTCGACCGATTGAGGTGCCGAAAAAGCCCAGCTAGGGGTTTTTGGATGCTCTAAAGCCATTGGAGTAGTCGGTTGGTCAGTTTGAGCATTGTAAGGCATGTTTTTGAGCACTTTGAGCAATTAATAATAATGATCCATTGGAAGCTAGACCAGGAGATGTAGCCCAAGAGAGGGGTGAACTCCTTTATCAATTGTTGTGTTTTATGTGCTTATGTTCATTGATTATGCTGTTGTATATGTGTATTTTTCATGAGTAATCCTTTAATTTATGTGTTGCAAAGTTGATCCATTTTCTTTTAACACATAACATTTACATGCAAATAATTTCAAGATTTTCAAGTCTTCTTCATTTTTAGATCATTACTGCTTCCATTATAGTTCTATTCTTTCTTTCTGCTACACCATTTTGCTGAGGATTATAGGGAGTGGTGAGATCCCTCTTAATCTCGAAATCTATGCAAAGGATTGAAAATTTGTTTGAGGTGTATTATCCTCCATTATATGACCCAAGTATCTTTATTTTTATTTTAGAGAGATTCTCTATCAAGGCTTTGAATTCCTTGAATTTCTGAACACTTCATCTTTTGATTTCAAGAAATAAACCCAAGTCTTGTGAGAATAATCATTAATAAATGACACATAGTATACATACCCACTAATAGAGGTTGGTGGCATTGGGCCACATACATCTGATTGGACGAACTCGAATGCTCCTTCTTTACTGTCACTCTTCGGGAAAGGATTTTTTATGTTCTTTCCTTGTGCACATCCCTTCCACACACCTTCATTATCGACCTTGAATTCTGGAAGACCTGTAACTACCTTGCTTACACATGGTAAGGATTTGTAGTTGATGTGAGCTAGTATTCTATGCCAAAGTTCACATGGAATCTTAGTGGAGTGAGTCAAGGCTGCATTTGAGTGACATTTTAACTTATACATGCCACCTTCTTCTGTTCCAATAACAATTACATCTTCTATGGTTTTTCCTTTAGGCCACATAAGAACTTCACCATCTATGAAAGCAACCCTGAAACATTTCTTATCTAAAGCTGAGATAGAAAGTAAGTTCTTTGTCAAACCTGGTACATATAGTACATCCTTCATTTTCATTGAAGTCCTTGAATCAAGTTTGTAGGTGGATTCTCCCACTCCTTTGATAGGGTACTGGTAATCATCTCCGAGTGTAACTTTCTAGGGAAAGTTCTTTTCTATAAGGCTAGAGAGAATGTCTCTCTGACCTATCATGTTCTTAGAGGCACCACTATCAATGAACCAAGTATCCTCTCTAGGTGTCATAGATCCTGAGAGGGCAGAGAATAAAACATAGTCTTCAATATTTTATTTAATCATCTTTATGGGTGGCTCATCATCTTCAACTGCATGGGCATGATGTCTTTTGTTATTTATCTTCTTGTTCTTTTCCCTTCTGGAAGGAAAATTCTTAGCAATGTGTCCCATCTTATCATAATGATATCACTAATAAGAGGATACATCTTTTTCTCTTCTTTGACCTTTCTGGAACTTCTGGAATCTCCTTGGAGGGTGAGATTCTTTATGGAAATGGGTGAATCTATTTGGGGAGTGAGATTCCTTATGTAGGTGGGTCTCCTTCTGGAAGTGAGACCTTTTATTTCCTCCTTTAGCATGAGAATATAGGGATTTATATTCATCCCTTAGTAGCATTTCTTCTCGGTTAGCTACTCTTGCTTCTTCTTGAACACATTCTTCCCAAAGACTGTCAAATTGGAGTTTCTCCTTTCTTGCACATATAGTTTGGATGAAGGAATCCCAAGGTCTTGTGAGACCATTAAGAGCTGTCATTATGAGTTCATATTCATCTAGGTTGTCTTCAATTTATTTTATCTATTCCTTGAGTTGAGAAACCCTAGAAAAATAGTCATGAACGATTTCTCCTTTCTGCATCTTTGTATTCTTGAGTTGGGTTCTCGGATTCATGCTCTGGTTGATATTCCTTCCTTCATACATTCTGGTTAGGGCATCAACATTTATTTTGGAGTATTCTTATAAGACACTTGAGGGATCAAGTGGTATTTAATAGAGTCTGCAATGATTCTCTTGGCCCTAACCATATCCTTCTGGTAGTTTATTTTGGCTGCAGCTTCTTCGGGTTTCGAAACATTTTCCTTTATGAATTTTGTAAGGTCATTCTCTTCGAGAATGCGTGAAATCCTGTATTTCCAGGAACAAAAGTTTTCCACACCTTCTAACTTGTCAACAAACTTGGTTCTTGTAGACATCTTGACCTGGAGCTGGGAAAATGACCAAAAAATTGAAAGTGCTCAGAATTTGAATATGAACTTACCAAGACGTGCATTGGGATGAGGCGAGTATGCTAGTGCAGTATGTTTTCAAAAAAACCAAATTTTACTCCTTGAAACTGAGCCTATGCAAATATGGATTGGTACTTCTGGTACTGGTTCTGGTTTCTTAGTTTTTTGGTATTCTAGTACTAGTGGAAACTAGGGTTTCACTTTCCAGAGGCTTTGGCCACTGAAAAGGTGTGCTCAAGCTACCAATGTGTTCACTAGGCTAGGGCACACTTCCCTAGATAGTTTTTAAGCTAAAATTCTCTTCCAATAAAAATCCCTAATTTTCTTGTACAACAACAATGACATTTTCGGTTACCTAGTGAAAGGTGCTCTACTTAGTTTAGCCCTGAATCCATGTTAAATTTAGAGTTTCTATTAATTTATTTTCAATTGAATAGACAATAATAACATAAGTAGGATCACTAAGAGAAACAAAATCACATGGCACGCAAAATTTCATCCTAGGAAACCCTCATGGGAGAGAAAACCCAACAAAAAATTCCTTAATATAGATTGTCAATACAATGCCAAGATAAAAGACCAAACACTAGAGAATATCCAAGACTAAGCAATGAGCCTCTCTCTTCTCCTTCTTCTAATTGTAGCTTCCTTCAAACTTGCACACTATATGAGTGACTTGAGTGAGTGAGTGAATGAGGTGCTAGCCTCTCTTATTTATACTAGCCGAGGAGCGCTAGGGTTGTGTCTTTTCATCAAGCAGGGCCGAATTTTTCAACTAGTAGATAAAACCACTTTAATTAGCCTTAGGAGACAACTTCTCAATTAGCATAATGTAAACATGGTTTGACCAATCCACAATAGGGGATTTGGTCATACATAAGTCCCGACAAGATCAATCCACAAAAGGGGATTTTTCTAATTAATAATAACTCAATTATAATTAGAATATACTTCACAGTTACAATATTTCAACAGTTAGTGAAGGAACATTTGATGAGAGAGTCAAGCTAGTGTGGATTCAAAGGAACATATGTGCCCATAAGGTTGTCCCAAGCACCCGAAATGTTGGGACAAATACCATATTCAAATAATGGGAAGGTGGCCCAAATTTTGGTGAGGGCACCACACTTCGCATATATATGGTAGCCACAAATCACTTGGAGGCATTTTCTTGGACATTCATATACATGGAGGAAAACACTCAACATCTTTAGAGTTCTTCTCTTAGGAAAAAGGAGTTGGTTCTATAACAATGAGGAGACTTGGAGTCACCTATGTACTTGGGATAAGGTGAATTCACTCCTTCCCAATAATCCTTAACAATAACTAGAACTTATCCTAATGGAATTGTAAAGGGTTTGTGAAATGATGTAGTAAATACAACAAAAAGTGGAATGACTAGGAAAAAACATAAGTGTGGAACTATTATAGGCCTAGAGGGTGAACAATGACATGGTCTTGAGGGACATGATAGTGGTGGTCCATTTTTTAAACAAATTAATGAAGACAATGATGACCTTGGTGGTCTTTTTTAAGTTATAACTCTTTGTACATCATGGGTGCTATCAACAAATCCCAACCCCAATTGCTTGTATTATAAATCTTAACATTGGTTATTATTATTATTGAAATTGGTTTTACCCATATTGAGGCTTCCCACTACACAATATCGTTCTAACTTAGATGTGTTTCTTTGGATTATTGTTACATGCTAAATAAATACGAGTAAGAATACTAAATGTTCTAGTGGACAATAAATTAAATGTTAAAGGTTGGTTTAAGGCTTTCATAAAGTTAATGTAGTGTAGATAAACCATTTATTGTGTTGGCATAATCTTATAGACTACACTCATTTCTAACTTACATGGTTGGGAGTTATTCGATGCCATGTGATTAAACTAGTGTCAATTCAGTTGAAAATTTTGTGTGACTAGTTAAACTCGCAACATAATGTCTTTATACATTGGACATTTCCAAAAAAACAACCTTCATACATATTTTACTAAAGATACATATAGCTAATATAAATAATTTACGAAACTTTTTTATTATTCTTAAGTCTTTAATATCAATGTTTAATATCAGTGTTTGTGAGGACTATGTATGCGATTTTGAAATGGAAAATGGGTAGGAACCAGGAGACGAACTGGATCAACTATGGCAGAACCTACAAAGACTTTTTAGTGGGCTTAAGGTTGGGTTTAGATAGCATTAACAATTTTTGTGTTTTAGTTTTGGTCATAGAGCCCTCTTTAGCAGGTTTTTCTTTGGTTTTTCCGCCATGTTTTTAGAATAAGTTTTATCCTTGTTTCCTTTCTTTAATCACTTCGCAACTATATTGACGTATTTACTCCCTAGACTTGACTTAGGTTCTTCAGTTTTTAGCAGAGTGTTTTTTAGGCATCCTTATTTGGAGGATTTTCCTGGAAGAATAGTCATTAACTTGCATGTGATGGGCTTAATGAATGAGATTTGATTTTTTTATTCTCTCTTTTAATGAGCTCCCTTCAACCATTCGCTTTTGCACCGGTGGAGCTAGAGGACTAGGTTATTTTACCTTTCTAGGAAACTGGACCGACTCCTTCTCTTAGTTGGTGGATTTAGTGGAGGACACATGACTCGAAATAACTTAAACATTGATTCTACTCATGGCACAAAGTTATTGAAAATTAAAGAAGATTTGGGGTGGTAGGATGAGGGCTTCCTCGTGAATATTGATGAACTGTGGGGGGGCCAACTCAGTCATTACCATTAAATTGTGATGTGGTGAACATGTCAGGTGAAAGGACTACTACACTGACAACTACTCCAAATCCCTCTAGTAGACTTCACACTCCCTCCACTAGTCAGTTTATCGAAAAAAAGGCTCCTTATAACTCTTATGTGGCTAGGTTAGAGAAGACAACTGCTACTCCCTCTAAGTAGTGCTTAGGAGGTGTTTTTACTCGGGGTCAGGGAGATTTCTACAAGCCATCTTTACCAGTTCTAAACAAGGATTTTGCTCCTTTTTCTAAGCCGAGTTCCAGGAAGGTTTTTACTCAACAGTTGGGACGTTACCCATGCAAAGCTCCACAACTGACTGAACTGAGAAGGAAAAAATATTGGAAGCTAAACATAAAGGTGTGAAAGATGGTACTTGGAGCTGATGTGGGCTTGGAAGAGGCTGCAAAATTAGCTCTATGTGGGGTGGTGGGTAGGTTAGCGTATCCTTACCTTTGCAAGGGTAGATTCTTGAAATGGATGGAACACCATTGGAAAAAATTTCTGGGTTATATTCTAGAAATCTTCCATTTATCGAAAGGTTGGTCGAGCTTCATTTGTAAGTCCCCTGAGGATGCTAGCAAGTTGTTGGAATTTTCATGGTTGAATGGGGGGTTCAGTCTCCTGGTTAAGCATTGGAGAGTGGCATTTGACCTAGAGATGGAACATTTTCAGTTCTATCATCTTTGGGTACTTATGCTTGGTCTCCCGACTCATTTGTGGAATCTTGGGGCTCTGAAAGAGATTGGAAACTCCCTGGGGAAGTTTCTTGCAGTGGACCCGAAAGCCTTGTCAAATTCATCGAGGAAGTTGGTTAGGGTTTTAATTGAAATGGACCTACATGGTGGACTGCCGAAGGTAATAGACATTGAATGGCGCATCTGACATTTGAGATAGAAATTGGACTACCATTTTGTTGCATTCGTTGTAGGGGTACCGGTCATTTACAATGGGAATGCACAGGAGCACCGTTGGAGGAGGAATCTGAGGACTCACTGTTACAAAGGGACCCCCCAGAGTACATGACAGATTATGATTCTTTGGATAGCGAAGGCATCAGCTTCATTCCGCATTCATCCTTTCCGGAGGAGGACCTTCACACACTTACTGGTAAGTTGAAAAAACATTGCCCTGGTTTTTTTCGTCACTTTCCTTTTGGGAAAAAGAATATTTAGAAAAATCAACTTGGTTGCAGTCAACTACCTCTGGTCAATTGAAGCCTGTTACTGAGGAAGGTAATAAATTAGATGACCTTGTTTTAATTGTTGAGAGTCCTACAAGGTCTAACCCTCTGAACATCGTTGGGGTTGAGGTAGTCGTCAATTTTTCTGAGGTAGCCACTAAGCCTTCCTCATTGGAATCCCCTCACCTGACTGAGATTTCGATTAACAACAACAACCCCCCATTGGATGACACTCCATTAAGTGGATTGTGCTCACAAACTATACTGGCTTATGGTGAACTGGAGATGGATGAACTTACTCTTAGTGATGTCCTCGACTCACTCATTCCTTTCGTTAGGGGAAATAAAAACATTACAAAGATACATGTCTATAAAGGGAAATCGGTGGTAGGATCTGGATAAGTTTTGGAAGGAAATTCATCCCGCATAAAATTTTGGTAGGGGAAAGAATTTTCTTGGTCGAGGGGGGTGGGGATAGAATTGTCACCCTTAAAAACTAGAAGTTCCCAGAAAAAACCGGCTTCCCAAAATCAGAGTAATATTGACTTCTCTTCTTCTCCCATAGATGGAGGGCCTCTTAGAGCAGTGAAAGCCCAGGAATGGGAAAAATAATGTTATTATTTTCCTTGACTATCAGAGGGATGGGAGGCACCCTAAAAAATGCCTCGGTTAGAAGACTCTTGGATCAGACATGCCCCAAAATCATTTTTTTTCAGGAAACTTTCGTATCGACACAAAATTCCAGAGACTTCATGCTTGCCCTTAGGCCCTCATGGGTAACATGTGCGGTCAATGCATTGGGAACTTCCGAGGGCTTACTGGTGTCTTGGGATCCTACTATTTTTGATCTCGTGCCATTTCTTACGATTGGTGGCATATTGTTAACAGGTACAAGCATAAAGGACAACCAAGAGTTATCTTTTTTGAATGTTTATGGTTCATGTATGGAACATATAAAATTTTGGAAGCTGATTGCCGACAGTGGTTTACTGGATATCAAGAATCTTATTATTGCTGGTGACCTAAATTTCTTTAGCGCTCTAGAGGAAGTATGGGGGGGAACCTCCAAACAAAATACATTTGAAAATTTTTACAAAGATCTTTTTCAGGATAGAAAGTTGATAGATGTGAAGTCGACAAAGCTAGTTCCGGTGTGGAGAAATGACCAGACGGGGTTGGAAGCAGTGGCTGAAGGTTAGACCAGTGTATTGTCTTAGAAGAATTGTTATTAGTGGTGGGGTTGTATCGGTCATGGGTTGAATATCCTTTCATTTCAAACCATGCACCTATTCTTCTTCAGTTGGAAGCCAATCAGAGTAAAAAAGCTATACCTTTAAAATTTATTGTTCACTGTCTAATGGATTTGGAATTTGGAACATTGGTTCACATAACTTGGAATGATCCAATATTCCTGACAAAATTTTCTTCCCGAAACAGGCTCGTATGGAAGTTAAAGATTTTAAACGAAAAAACAAAACAATGGTTTAGAATGAAACATGAAAAGAACATTGAAAAACTAAAAGAATTAGAGGCTGGTATCAAGTCTTCTATCACTATTTTGACTGCAGATACTACAAATTTGGAAGAAGGAAGGAGCCAGTGACAAAAATAAATGGAAAGGAACATGATCCTAAGAGGGACAAAAGAATCCTGGAGGTTACAAAGCAAGGCCATTTGGTTGTCGAGTGGAGACAAAAACACAAAATTATTTCATAACTTCACAAATTTCAATCGAGCTAGAAAACACATTTGGGAAATTATGGATACTGGAGGGTCAAAATTTACAGAGATGGTAGCTATAAAAAAGGCAGCCTTTGAACATTTTAAATGTTTCTACAAGGCACAAGTGACACAGAACATGGCTGAAAAAGTCAAGATTGCAGGTATTTTACCAAATATCTTCAAGGAGGAGGACTATATTAGTCTTTCACAAACGATAACCATGGAAGAATTAAAATCAGTTCTCTTCAAATTCAAAAAAGAAAAGAGCCCAGGGTCGGATGGATGGACCTCTGAATTTTTCACTCATTTCTTTGATGTTGTTGGCCATAATATTCTCGATATGGTGGAATAAACGAGAAGGTTAGGGTCGTTAGGGGGCAACCTAAATTCAAATTTCTTGACATTAATTCCGAAGGCACACAAGCCCAAAACATTTGATGATTTTCGGTCGATTTCCTTATGTAATTTATGTTATAAAATAATTTCAAAGATTATCTCCAATCGAATCAAACCCTACCTATCCAACACTCTCTCTGTAGAACAGTTTGGCTTCCTCTATGGGAGGAGAATCCAAGAAGCTATCAGAACAGTCCATGAAAGTTTACACAGTATTAAAAAAATGAATTTAAGTGCACTGGTATTAAAACTGGATTTAAGGAAGGCTATGATTGTGTAGATTGGGACTTTCTAAGAGTCATTCTGATATCACCGGGTTACGGGATTCAATTGACCAACTAGATCATGGCTTGTGTTTCATCACCTACCTTCACAGTTTTATCTCCTTCATGGAAGGGGTCAATCTACTATTGAAATATGCTCATGGAGAAGGTAAAATCTCATGTATAAAATTCTCTAGGATTTATAAGATTCTTCATGTTTTTTTTGTTGATGATATTATTATTTTGACGAGGGCGAACTTAAAGGAGTGCTGGGAAATAGACAAAATCATTTTTTTATTCTGCAAAGTATTGGGTCTAATATTTAATCAGTCCAAATCTATAGTTCATCATGAAGGAATTTTGAGTAACGATCTTACTCCCTTCAAAAATCTTTTCCCCTATTCTGTTATGGAGTTGTCCGCGGGGTTTAAGTATTTGGGCTATTGGTTAAAGACTGGATCCTACAAAGCTGAAGATTGGGACTGGATCCTAACCAAAGTTATGAAGAGAATATAGATATGGTGCAATAGATGGATTTCTTTCGTGGGTATATATATTTTGGTGAAAACAGTGTTAGAAGGCTAGCCTGTGTATTGGATGTCATTGGAAGCCATTCCTCGGTCCGTATTAAATCAAATCCAGAAATTGATGTTCAAGTTTTTGTTGCATGGAAGCAAAGATTCACAAAAAATCCGTTTATGTAGATGGAAATTTCTTTCAAGACCCAAAAAATTGGGAGTCTTGGGGATTAGAAATATGGATTTATTCAATACGACATTCAACGCAAACTCATTGTGGAGGGTCTTGACTCAATAGGGATCTGGCATAAAATCTTAAGAGATAAGTCCTTGAAGAATTTTATAGTTATTGATTGGGTGAGGTTGTCTAATCATAAAGTGAACGCGACACCAAGGATGTGGAACAACATGGTACATTTAGTATATGTTATTCTTCACTAGTTGAGCTGGTCACCAGGGAAGGGACATAACATCTATCCAGGAAGATATCAAATACTTGGTTTAGGACAAAAGGCAATCCTATCGAAACAGATGAAAACAGTTCTCACCCAGAAAGGAATTTTTACCGTGGATCTTGCATTGGTCTATCAAGACCCGATTACCTTATCTGAAAAATGGATTAGTGGAAGGGATATGGGGGTCTCGGGTAATCTAATCGGAATGGGATCATTACTGTGTAAACTTAGATGAGGCAGGGGTTTCTCTCAGTGATAAGGAGGACACTCTAATATGGATAGGAGGGTATTCCTCAGGTAGATTGTCAGTTAAAAATATCTATGCAGTGCTTAGTTCTACCTTTGAGTGGCCATAGGTGAAGGGGTGGAAATACAAAATATGGAAGCGGGGAATTCAAATGAAGAAAAAAATATTTATCTGGATGGCTGTCGAAAACAAATTACTAACATGGAAAGTATTGTAGGGTAAAGGGTGGCAAGGTCTTGGTCGATGCCCCTTATGCAAGACATAAAATGAAGACGTGGATCACCTTCTTGCACACTGTCGATTTACTCAGATAGTTTGGGCAAATTTAACAATCCGTCTTAATAAAAAATTTCATTGGAATAGATAGTCACTTTGTCATTGATTTGAATCATGGATGAGAGACAAAGATGGTCCAATTATACTAGCTGCCCATATTTTCTGTAGTATTTGGGCCGAAAGAAACCAAGTTCTATTTGAGGATAAATCCCCTTACTGGATGGCAATCATTATTAAAACTCTTAGGGATTTCTTCCCTGGTAACTGCCCAAAAATTAAGAATGCTATTAAATGGATCTCGGTGATACAATATACTGATCATATAATCTCATTATTCTATGGAGAATCTATAGTAAAGGGCTCGAACTGTGGGGCTAGGGGAGTTTTCAAATTTTCTGCGCAAAAATCGTGTAGATGGCACATAAATGGAGGCAGTGGCACAAATTCAAAAGTTGAATTAATGGGAGCATGGGTGATACTAATTATGGAAAAACTGTGGAATATTTCAAAGTTAAAAATATTTTGAGACTCAAAGGTTATAATTGATTGGATCAACAACAATTGTATTTTAAATGCCAACGATTTAGAAGTATGGAAGCGCAGAACTAAGGAATTATCTTCATAGTTCCAAGAAATCAGATATATGCACATCTACAGGGAACACAACAAGGAAGCAGATCACCTCTCTAAACAAGCACTGCTTGGGTATACAAGCAAATTGACTTATTATTATATGGACAATGGGAAGGCTCAACCACCGACTCATATAAATATTTTTTAATGTTTATTTTTACTTTGGGTGGGCCTTAGTATTTTGGATATTTTGGGAGACTATGTTTATGATTATTGTGAAGAACAAAACTATAATTTTTTCTATTTTGAAGACAATGATTACTTTTTTGTAAGATCTACTATCGTTTTTGTGATGGATTACTAATCATCTACAGACTGGACTAACTCAGTTGGGTCAATTGAATCATAGAAAATAGTGTTTTTGGATGGGGACAATAAAATCTATCATTAGTGGTGACTAGCTATGAATTTGTTACTGAACTGTGGGATGACCATTTGACATGGTCTTGATGATGTAAATCAAATTATAAACTTAATATAATTTCGAGCAAATTTTCATTGGAAAAAAAAAGTGTCTCCAAAGACGAACTAATTTACGAAACTTTTTTATTATTCTTAACTCTTTAATATCAATGTTTAAGTATCTCCAAACACGAAAGCAAATTTTGATATTATATCTCTTAATAGCTAATTCAACACCCTTCCAAATAAATTCAATATGTTAGAGGCATATGTTATGTGACTTCTTTTTGTGTTTAAAGGCTTTTTTTATTAAAAGTTTAAGGATATTTAATTCAAGTAATTATAGCATAAGTTGTTTTTAAATGTGTTATTTAAATTTAAAAAAGTTTTTATTTGAATTAGTTTGTTGGGTTAATTTAAGTGGTTAAGAGTTTTGAGTTTCATGTAAAATGTCATAGGGTTGATCCTCCGAGTTGACCTTTTTGCATGACTCACTCATTGTTGGGTAAGGCATAATGATTATCATAAGTGCATTTACACTCGCTACCATCCATCGAATGCGGGGAAGTGTGTGATATACCCATCCACCCTTATGCACGATCAATGGTAGGGATGCTTGGGTACTCAATATTTTCAATTCTTCCTAGTGGATCACATTTTTTAATGTGTCAAAGAACTGTGAATGTAGTCCCATTTTTTTTCTTCATCTACAATAAGATAATTTCCCATCAGACTATTTATGTATCAAAGTGTTTGTATTAGTGTTGGAGGATAGTATGACATTGTTGTTTCTTATGTATAATACATTTCAATAAGCATGGAACTATCCACACATAGATTAGCTGAAAAAAATTTCACGGTTCCCTCCTTTCTAAACATAGTGCCACTGTCTCTATTGTAAATTTCTTTTGAAGTTTGAACTTCCACATTATATTTCATTATTAAAATGTTGATTATGAAAATTTGAATTTTCATATTTTGCTTGAAATACCTTGTAAAGAACTACACTTCCATTGTTGTTAATATTAAAAAAATTAGGAGAAACTTACTCTAAATCCTCTTCAAATGATTTCAAAGAAAAAGTAAAATATCACCTTATAGATTTCTCTTTTGGACTCCATGAACCATGACATGCATGACATATTTCAAATCTATGTCGGATAACATTTTCTTAAGAAGAACACTATTTGTGCATAAAATAATATTGATTCAAGAAGACTATGAATTCTTCAATCCCACGGAGTATCCAATAGTCTATTCATCCATTTCACACCTTTATATTGCAACATGATCCACAAAATATATATAAGACACTCGTTGTAGCTTTGAGCATATAATATTTCATAGAGATCCTAAGCCTCTCATGCAGCTTGCATTTGATTAAAATAGCTTCCTTAATCTTCTTTGTATTCAAAGGATCATGCAGTGTACCTTATCAATGGATAAAATCGATTCTCATATGAAGGGAAATAGTTGCATTTGTTTTTAAAATATATAAATTCAAGAAATACCCAACATATGTATCAATATTATTCCTAATGGTGGATTGATTTTTTTTTAAAGATTTTCCAAGAATTTTGAATTTTCTATTCTAAAACAATCTTAATAAGATTTCTCATTGGCTTGAAAATTGACTAGAAAAATTCCATATTTATCCATTCTAGATTGTTTACAATGAGGTGTAGAACAAGTAGTATAAATTAGTCTAGAGGAAGAAAATCCCTCAGTTTTGTCATCAACCATTCCAATTTTATAGTCATCGCTACGAGGAATATCAAAATTTGAAGCCTTGATCGGAGATGTTGTTCTTATATCTCTATCATTCAAGGAAACAAAATGAGGAGCACATGGTATCATGGTACCACTAGTTGGACTACAGATTACAGGCACAATAGTTGATTCCTAAAAACATAGATGCATTTTATTATCCTCAGATGCAGGTTTAGATTTTGATTTTCTCTTTTCTTATGAGAGTGTTTGAACAAAAAATAATGAATATTCTTCCAACTCTATTGGATTACATAGATTTTCAAAATCCAGGATGAAAACATTTTTTTATTGATGCAACCATGGAAGTTTCAAGATCGGTCTTTTTGTGAATATGTGATGAGTTTGAACAGGAGGTTGGCATGTCAAAAGGAAGTTTTGGGGCACAAATATAAGGAAGTTTTTAACTTTACAACTCATATTTTGAAATGAGTGAAGTTTCAAGGTAACATAATGTAGATATTAGGCTTAAACCCCCCATTATACCCCCTCACCTTTCCCCTCTTGTGGTATCATAGCTCCTTTAGGCACTCTTTCTCTACCAACCTTGGTATTTTTCTTTGTTAACTACATAAATAAAATACTTACAATATTCAAGAGGGTCAAACTAGGATGTTACACTCCCCCCTAAAATAATATTGTCCTCAAGGTTTAGTTACTACAACAATGTTTATGTCATCATTCTTCAACTATACCCGCAATGTCATTCTCTTCATCATCTTGGTACATCTCTAATATTTTAGCATTTTAGCATATCCCTACAAAAATCATGAAAGTATAAATATATATCATAGCCATTTATATGCATTAAATATTTCATTGATATGAATCCAATCTATGAATTTCAGTTCACAATTGAAATTTAAATAACTCAAGATAAAGTATGCAATCCGATACAATACTTATATGTAATAATATGTATATGCTCCATATGGCTGTCACATATAGAAATAAACTCACTATTTTCTTAGACACACTCAATGCACTCATGAATCTCCCACAATAAATTCATTCAAGTCTCCTCTTCCTTGCAGTCACTCACCCTCTACGCTCAGACATCACCTTCTCTGCTACATAGTACCTCAGGCGATCCATAATTTTCTAAACCTTTCTTACATAGGATGGGTACAGATACTTCTAGAGTCTTATGGCCAAGGAATTCCTCTAGATTTTTCTAACATAGCATAGAACGACTCAATGGAGATCAAGGCATATCGTAGGATTATAATGTCACTATAGTGTCACTCTCTCATTTTCTTCTTCTTCAATAGACATAATCCATCCATCCTAGACAGATCCACCATCTCATATGTATCATATACATACAGTTACCACAAGATATCATCATAATAATTTCAATAAGAAATATTTTTTTTAAAACATGTTTCATACATGAATCAAAATTCACAATTATGATATTTTTCTCCTAATATTTGGCTCTTGCATGTGGTATCACATAGTATTCATTATGGAAATGATCAATCATCATACACAATAAAATAGGAGATGGAGGAATTCATTTCACTCCTCCATCACATGTTGGAAATATGATCTAGAAATCAATGGAAGTTTTATCCATTGCAATCCCAACAATGAAATTTTCATCTCCATTTTCTTATAACTCGATCCTTGGAAGCCATTTATCACTAACAATATCTAAAGACAATGTTTTCTTCCTTCCATTTTCTAGAACCCATCTTAAAAAAGTAATAATATCATCAACATTCCTTCGATTTGCTTCCATTGCCAATTCACAACCTTCCTTCACCAAAAAATTACTAACAACAATAGAAAAATGAATTAAGCGAGCTCCAACATTTAACAATGCCTTAGATACAACTTTATGGTGTTCTTGATTCCTTTGCACAAAATTCAAAGTTGCGATCTTCAAGAGAAATAATATGATATCATCATAGACTCCGAAGGTTTGGCATGGATATAATCCTTTTTTTCTATGCTCATACATCCTAGGTGTTGTAACCTTGGGATGTGATACCTATTACCAATTGTAATATAACCAACCATCCTATGCACAATAAATGGTAGGGATGTTGGGGTACTCAATATTTTCCTCTTTCCCTATTGGATCACATTTCTAAATGTGTTGGGTAACTTTGAATGTAGTCCCATTTTTTTCTTCATCTACATTGAGATAATTTCCCATTAGATTGTTTGTGTATTAGAGTGTTTGTGTCATAGTTCTAGAGGATAGTATGATAAAGTTTTTTTCTTATGTACAATTCATTTCAAGAGGCATGAAACTATTCACACATAGATTAGTTGAAAAAATTTCCATGGTTCCCTCGTTAAAGCTAGTTCCATTGTCTTTGTTGTATATATATTTTGAAGTTTGAACTTTCACATTATATTTCATTATTAAAATGTTGATTATAAAATTTTCATTTTCCAACTTTTGCCTGAAATACCTTGCAAAGAACTCCACTTCCACCACTATTGATATTAAAATTAAAAAAAACCTTACTTTAAATCCACTTCAAATTCTAGTAAAATATCACCTTCCATATTTCTCTCATAGACTCCATGACATGCATGACATCTTACACATCTGTGTCAGGTAATATTTTTTTAAGAAGAACAATAGTAGTATAGAAAAGAATCTTGGTTCAAGAAGACTAAAAACTCTCCAATCCCACAGAGTAGCCAATAGTCTCTTCAACCATTTATCCCCTTTCTCTTCCAACACAATCCAAAAAATCTATAGAAGACACTCGTTGTATATCTATAGAATACACTCCTCCTTCCCCCCCCCTCTC
>ML782601.1:581158-633548 GCA_009831015.1 Picea engelmannii | reverse complement strand
AAACTTCCCTTGGATAATAGCACGACAAGTGATAAGACTCAGGCAGCATATCTGTTAATCATAAGTCTACGAAGCAGGAGGCAACACAAACTCTCCATATGTTTGGAAGAGTAACCAAATGGTGGAGGACACAACTCTATATAACGAGCAAAGCTTCCTAAGGTTGTACTACATCCCATATTCTGATGAATCAAATGGACAGATGTGCTTTATCCAAGGGCGACTCATGATGTTGCCAATAAAGAAAATACTTTTCCCATCCTCTTTTTGGGGTATATTTGATTTTTTTGTTCTTTTTGATGATTTTGAAAAAGAATAAAGGAGTATTACGTTACAATGGAGGAACGAGTACATCAAACATACAAGCTCAGGGCACAAGGACAAGACTGATGTTCTAAGGAAATGATACTCGGGAAAAATCCTCTAGTGGCCACAGGTGTTAAGACGCAAAGGCAAACTGTTACTAGGCTGATGGGTAAAGGATGCAAATGCGGTTGATAGAACACACAATGGTAACGTCCTTCAATGTAAGTTTAACGAGCCCAAAGAAGGGAAGCTCGGTGGTTTTTCATATTTAGAGAGTCTGAAAAAACATAAAAGGAAACTCCATTGGGGTACCTTTTTCGACAATAGTCTAATTGGTTCGAAAAAGGGATAAACTAGCACCAACTAAACGTCAATTCAAAACCATTTTAACGAGTGTGAAAAGGACAAGATCACTCGGCTATTTTTTCACTTTTAAGGAGTCTGAAAAAAGATTAACTATGGACTCCGTCAAGAATGTTCTTCTGGACCAGTTTAACGAGTGTGAAAGAATAAGGTCACTCGGCGATCTTTTCAATTTTAGGGAGTCTGAAAAGAGCTTAACTATGGACTCCGGGGGGGTTTCTTTTTCATAAATTTAGTCCCTCATGCCCGAAAAAGGAATAAAATTATACCTGAGGATACTGTTCTAAAGAATGGAAATTCAATAGAGTATTCCTTTGTTCGTACAGTTGACCATCCGGACCGAAAAGGGGTAAACTACCATCGGACAGACGTGACTTCAAATTTTAGTTTAACAAGCGTGAAAGGCCACAAGATCGCTCGGCTATCTTTTCATGTTTAGAGGGTCTGAAAAGGGCTTAAAAGGAGACCCGTTTAAGGAACGTTCTTCTGGACCAATTGAACGAGTGTGAAGAAACAAAGTCACTCGGCAATCTTTTCATCTTTAAGGAGTCTGAAAAGGGCTTAAAGAAGACTCCATAATGGTTACTTTTCTCAGTTAATCCGGACGAGATCGAAAATCATAAATGCAGTCTCGTCGGAGATCGAAGGGAGTTCCAACGCGTGCAGTAGTGAGTTAGGGCGCGTTTGACTTAACTCAAAATTATTTTCAAAGAGGTTCCTCAGCATGGCTTTGGCAAGGAATGGATATGAGTTGGCCTGATGCCAGGTAAGCATGTGTGGTGAAATTTAGGGTTATAACACCAGTACAAGTGAGTTGTGCAATTACTTTTATTCTTAGCATAGAGTTGACATGTGCATCTAAGAAAGTATTAATAAAAAAAAATATTGTTTCAATGTCGGCCATAAATAAGATGTTTCAATGTAACCTTACAAATGTTTTTGAAGGATATAAGTCTAGGTCCAGATGGACTTCCAATTGAGTTTTTTTGGGGATTCTATGACTTTATTGAAAATGATCTCCTAAAAGTGGTTGAATATTCCTATAGCACAGGTTAAATTATGGTATCTATCAACACTATCTTCCTTTCCCTAATCCCCAAATCTAATAATCCCTCGAAATTTGAATGCTTTAGGCCCATATCCCTTTCCAATAGTGTGTATAAAATAATATCCAAAATAATTTTTCACGGGATCAAAGGCATCCTTTCAAGCCACGTATCTCCAGATCTATTTGGGTTTCTGTAAGGAAGAGAAACTCACGAAGCAATAGGAGTTGCATACGAAGGGCTTCATTCCATAAAAAATAGGAATCATAAATCTCTCACTCTAAAGGTAGAGCACTCAAAGGCATTTGACTAAGTGAGATGGTTGTATCTCAGACTTATTTTCTTACACATTGGTTTCAGCCATGCCTTTGGCATTTGGGTGTTGAATTGCACCGGTTCATCTTCTTTTTCCATTCTACTCAATGGTTTAGCAACCGCTTTCTTCAAAAGTGAATGAGGAATATGACAAGGTTTCCCCCTATCACCACACCTCTTTCTACTAGTAGTTGAGGGTTTTAGTATATCCTTAAAGAAGACCACTAATGCTAATAAATTCCAAGGTATACATTTGGGCCCTTCCCGCAACATTAACCACCTCCTATTTTTGGATGACATCCTCATATTTTTTGAAGGTACAAGGGACATGGTATAAATGCTACATGAGACCATAGATATATTCTATGAATCCATAAGAATGAAAATTAACATGGAAAAATACACGTTGATCACCTGGGAACACTCAGAACTAGAAAGGATTGGCATCTCTCGTACTTCTCCATTTCAAATAGGAGACTTTGAATATAGGATAAAATACTTGGGATTCCACCTAAAAGCAAACTAGTATGAAATTCGAATATATATGGCTCTTAGTTAATCTAGAAAGAAAAGTAAATACCTAGTATGATCGTTGGCTCTCAGAGAGTGGCAAATTGGTCATGGTCAAGGTAGTGATGGAAGCCATCCTGTATATTGGATTTCACTATCTTGGATCCTAAAAGGCATCCTGGAAAATATCAAACAAATTTTCTTTTATTTCCTTTGTTCTAGATAAATCTAGGAAGAAAAAATTGGTACTTTCCTCCTAGAAA
Organism: Picea engelmannii; assembly: GCA_009831015.1. Lineage (NCBI taxonomy): Eukaryota > Viridiplantae > Streptophyta > Pinopsida > Pinales > Pinaceae > Picea > Picea engelmannii. The sequence continues at coordinate 630,745 of ML782601.1, read as the reverse complement.
AGACTAGTAGTCCCAAAATCCCTTAGAGGTTGGGTGCTGAAAAATATTTTCGTATTCTCAAAAGAACTCACAACTAAAAATGTATGGAGGGTCATACAAGGAAAATGGATCTGAGCATAAGTGGATGAGGAAAAATATCTCTGACAACAATCCATATTGTACTAGATTTGCACGTCCCCCAAGAACCTACAAAATAATACAATCATTTGGAAACCAATTCTGACTGCTTTCCCTCTTATTTGAAATTGGCTTGTTTGGAAAATTGGGAGTGGATATCAAGCACTCGTTGGAATGGACCCCTAGATAGGATGTAAACAAGACTATAAAATCCCATCCGACCTCATCCACGAGCTACAAACAAATGACTTCTACAGTGTAAGAAACAAATCTCATCATAATCAAACCATAGGGAAACAAAGATGGCTATCCTAGAGAGAAATTGGGATTAGGGAGGTAGAGGAAGCAACATGGGAATATTACTTAAAATCACTCTAAAGCTCCATTGTGAATCTATCTAAATAAGAAGATCAAATCATCTGGTCATTAAAGACAACATGAAACTATAAGATGAAGTTCAACTACAAATATCTCGCCCAAGAGAATAAGGAAATTGATCTAGTGGATAGTGGTGGCCACCCACATGTTCCACTAATTCAAAATGGTTCCACATATTGGTTGTTTTTCTACATTTTTTCAGGTCCCAAACTTTCAGGGTCAGTTTGAGACCCTAAACAACGTTTTTTTTACCTTTCCAATGGGATACTGAGTGCCCCAAACGAAGATTGTATGAAAAAGTAACGCCCCAGGGAAGTTGATGTATCAACTAACCACATCGGGGACCACAAACCTTTTGGTGTTTCATATTCTAGGGTTAGGTTTTTCAATTTTTATGGTTTTCTCATTGATGCTTTATGTTAAAATTCCTTTTCAGCCTCTTTGTCATCAACTTCTTATGAATGAGCATAGCCAACACATCTCTCTCTTCATGGATAAGCTACCACCATTCTCGTTGGTTTGTGTGCTTTGCATTTTATAGTCTTTTGTATTCCATTCATTAATAGAATCTAAGTTAACTATAGCATTGTGTTTCTTGCAATATCTTTGTGTATTTCCTTGTTATATCTCTGCCTTCATTTCATTCTCAATATTATATGGATCAGTGGTATTAGAGCAATCTGCTCCTTGTCATTTTTTAGTGCATGTCCCCAACAAGGTCAAGGTATATAGAGTTTGGTCTCGATCTAGTTTCTCTTGAGGACAACTGCTCTCTTCATCCCAAGTGGCCTCCCATGGTAGAAGAAAATAGATATGACATAGTAGGAGATCTTATCATATTGTTGCTCTAGGAATCCCTCACACAAGAGAGGAATGAGATGATGTATAATTTATCCCAGATCCTTTGATGGATTCCAACAACGATGGTGACACCTTCAACCAGCGATCACTTCGAAGGTGCGACACCCTTCAAGGTACAAGTTAACTTTGATATTCATTTATTTGAAGTCCAGATAGACACTGACACTTTGGGAAAATGGTTAAGTCTATTAGAGGGTTATTTCTTTGTCCAAAAATTTTCCAACAGTGAAAAAATCACCTTCACACTCCTTAAAACTCTTCCCCATGTCATATATTGGTGGGAAACTTACTATGGGAAACATGTCAAATACGAGTCAGAAATTTTTGGGATAGAACCCACTTGGATGGATTTTGTTGATGCCCTCAAGGAGCAATACTACCCTGTTGGAAAATACAACGACCAGTGCATGAGATGGACAACTCTGCGTTAAGAAAGAGACCATATGGTGTTGGAGTACATCAACATCTTACATACCTTATGCAAAAACCTGGGTATTAAATAATTCGAGTGACACCTGGTTCTAAAGTACCATAGTGGCCTACATGGGTACATCCAAAAATATATGGAGTTACTAAACATCTCCTCATTAGGAGCTTATTACCGATATGTTGTTAAGATCAAGCAAAAGTTCAAGCAAAAGAATAAGTGGGATTTCAATTCTGCAAACCCATCGTAGAAAAATCACGATAAAGGTGTCCCTAACTCCCAGAACAAAGGATAGAGAAAGGATGGACATCCCCAGGACAACCAGTCCAAGCCACAAGAAAAGAAGAGTAATGGGAAGTCAAAGAAGGAAACTGGAAAGTGGTGTGAGTTCCACAAAATCCCTTGGTACAACACTAATGAATGTCTCTCCAAATAGTCATTGGTGGTTGAGATGAAAGCCTCAGAGTAAGATGTCAGCTTAGACTCTGATTCAAAACTAGATAAGGGAAACCATATCATTGATGCGAAACCCAGTATCACCATCACTACCACAAAGGTCCAACCAGAGGAACCAAAGGAGCCTGAAGAAGGGCATAACCATTTCCACTCATAGATGTGGGTGAAGGGAACCTGACTACATTTCATTGCTGACAGCAATAGCTAGAAGAACCTAATATTGGAAGAGGTCATCAAGAGTTTGAATCTAAAATTGATGTTGCACCCTCATCCATACATCATTGGTTGGCTCAGCTAGGGATGTGATATTTGTGTTAGCCAACAATTCCTCCTACACTACGATATCGAGCCCTTCAAAGATGAGGTATTTTGTGATGTTGCCCCACTTGAAGTTTGTGATCTTTTAGGACAACCATTTATTTGGAAGCATTATGATGTTTATGAATCTAGGCCTCGTAGCTTCATTATTACTTTGGGAGGTCAACTCTACAAGGTACTGGAGGCAGTCCCAATTATTGTGGTCTCTTTATTCTCTTCGAAGTAGTGCGAAAGGGTGATCTCTCATACTGGGAGATTTTTCCTCTTTATGGTCTGGTTGGAAGATGAATGGAATATCACTACAACCACCAAAACCTCTGCATGTGGTCTCTCTACACAATAGAATCAAGTGGACAAGATAGTATAAGAACACAAAGACATATTTGCCTCACCTACTAGGGTATCCTTGCAATGTTAGGTAAATCACTCAATTGATTTAGCACATGGTGCTCCTCTACCCAAAAACCCTGTATATAGGTGCTTTATTCTGGAGAATGAAGCTATCAAACACCATTTCCAAGATCTAATTTTGAAGGGCCACATTAGACCAAGATCCTTGCCTTGCAGGAGCCTAATTTTTCTAGTACAGAAGAAGGATGAGACATGGAAACTTTGTATTAATTACAAATCCATGAACAATGTCATAGTCAAGAACCGATACCTAGTCCTCTAGATTGATGATCTCCTAGATCAACTCAAGGATACCAAATTTTTTAGTAATATTGATCTGAAGTCAGGCTACCACCAGCTGTCAATTGAGAAAATTGATGTATGGAAGACATCCTTCATGATAGCACAAGTTATATGATAATTTGGAGAAGTGTTCCTTCGACATGTATAGATTTCAATATATGGGATACATTGTGGATGAGTAGGGTGTGCATGTGGATCCAGCCAAGATCCAAGTCATTCATGATTGGCCATCCCTAAAGAAACTAACCGAGATCCACAACTTCTTGGTCCTGGATAACTTCTACCGCAATTTTATGTTGGAGTTCTCTCATATCACTTGGGCCCTAAGCCAGGTGACCAAGGGTGGAGCAAGGCCAAGTTTTTTTGGCTTGCGGCACAACAAAAATAATTCAAGGATTTGAATTTCCTCCTTTGTTCAGCACCATTTCTTATTCTACTAGATCTAAGACAACCATTCAATATTGAGAAAGATGCTTCCAATTATGCCATCGGTACAGTCCTAACTCAACATGGGCATCTAGTGGCCTATCATAGTGAAACACTATCTAATTTTATTTACAATTACCCCACCTACAATAAATATACGTACTCCATTCTACAGGCATGTCGATAGTGGAAGCATTACATTCTAGGAAAGGAAATGATCATCCACATTGATCACAAGCCTATGTCATTCATGTAAACATAAGGAAAGTGAAAAAATGACCACCATCCATAGTGGTCCACATACCTACAACAATTCTACTTAAACATCAAGTACAAGAAGGGAATCACCAACCATGTTGCAGACTACCTCAGTCAACCCGCTGTTGTGGAACTAACCATGGTTCTCAAATATCATGGGCATGAGACCTCCGAGTAGCTACAATTATACAACAATGACTCTGACTTTGCTTCTACCCATTAGACATTGATCGCAGAAAAACTAGTTCTAGACTTTCATCTCCAAAATGTATTGTTATGCCATCTGAGCCATATTTGTGTTCCTTCAAGTGAACGTGCAAAGATGATTTGGGAAGCTCATTAAAGTCGGGTGGTAGGACATTTTTGCATGGAAAAACCAATGGCGTTATAGAAAAATAATCTTTATTGGTCAAAGCTCTGACAAGATGTCAGCAAGTATATTAGATCCTGCACTGCCTCTACCATTTCCAAACTTGCCATTAAGAAACGGGGCCTATACACCCCTCTGCCTACTCCTAAGAGGTCTTGGGAGTCCATATCCATGGATTTGATGTCCAGTATACCTTCAACTATGCATGGTAATGACTATGAATTCATGGTCATTGATCGATTCTCTAAGATGACACTCTTGACACCCTGCAAGAAGAGAATCATAGCTGAGGCCAATACTACACTCTTCTTTGAGAATATTTGGGTTCAATTTTGGCTCCCACGGACCATTATTTCAGATCAATACATTAGGTTCCTGAGTACTTTTTGGGCCATCCTATGGTCAATGATGGACACCAAGCTAACCAAATCAACTTCCTTCCACCCACAATCTGATGGACAAATAGAGATAGTCAACAGGATGAGTGTTCATATCCTAAGGATGTACAATTCCAAACATCCACACACATGGGTTGATATCCTTCCTTATGCTCAACATAGCTACAAGAGATCCCTCCATAGCTCTATTGGTCATATCCCCTTTCAGTTGTGCTTGGGGTTCTATCCATTGGCCCCTATGGATGTAGCTATGCCCATTACAACTACACCGGAAGAGTCCTCCCATGCTTAGAATAAGATTGATCAAGTGGCCAAATTTGTTGAACAAATCTAGTACATCCAACAACAAGTTCAAAATATTCTTCAGAAATCCAACGCCAAGTACAAGCAATGCCACAATCAAGATTTGGTACCACACAAGTTTCAGGTGGGAGATAAGGTATGGTTGAATTTACAGAAAGAGCACCTCACAAGGCCCCATCGGAAGCTTCACCCACTCTGATATAGGCCTTACACCATCACCAAGGTTGTGGATGAGAATTATTTATAATTTATTCCTCATTTCCTTGTCTTACACCCTGTATTTAATGTGGAACTCCTTCGACCATATTTTCCACCTATCCTCGACACTTCGGACATGGTCGAGCACTTGTCCCTATAGAACTCAATCCTGACTACATTGAGCAAACAACAGTGGATCAGATCATGGACACTAAGATGAAGGGCATCGACTAGCAGAACATCCAATTCTATCAGGTCGTTAAAGTAGGGAAACTTCTTCACCAGGGAAAGTGGCTCATCGGGAATTAGATTCATTAGAAGTTTCCCCATCGAATGGAGGAACTTAATGAAATGGGAACCATTGTTTCCTAAGTGGCGAGGACTAATCCAAGTGGATATTGGTCACCACCAAGGATGATTTTAAGGATGGAAATTTATTTTAAAATGTAGAAACCTTGGCAAATCTTACTAATCCTTCATATGCCAACTATAAATGATTGGCAATATTTTTGTAAAATATTCAAATTTCTAAGGATTTATATAGTTTTTATAAAAGTTTGGTGATTTTTAAGGTAAAATAATTTTATCCTATAGAATTTGGGTGAATCATTTTTAAAATAGCGAATCTCGTTTTTGGAAAAACCATGGAAAATTAGCCCATGAGAGAAATTTAGCCCCTAAAATCATCCTTGGTCACCACCCACCTATTCCACTAATTCGGAATGGTTCTACATCTTGGCAGTTTTTTTACAATTTTTCGGGTCCCAAACATCCGGGGTCATTTTGAGGCCCTAAACAACGATTTTTTTATGTGGCAGTACCCAAGATATTCCAAAGGCATGTATTGGGCCATTTGAAATGTGTAATTCTCAGGTATACTTTTCCAATGGGCTACCAAGCATCCCAAACAAAGATCGTATGCAAAAGTAACACCCTCGAGAAGTTTATGTATCAACTAACCACATCAGGGTCCACAAACCTTTTGTTGTTTCATCTTCTAGGGTTAGGTTTTTGGATGTTTAGGGTTTTCTCATTGATTCTTTATGTTAAAATTCATTTTTGGCCTATTTTTAATCAACTTCTTGCGAATGAGCATAGTCAACACATCTCTCTCTTCAGGGATAAGCTACCACCATTCTAGCTAGTTTATGTTCTTTGCATTTTACATTATTTTGTATTCCATTCATTAATAGAATATGAGTTAACTATATCACTATGTTTCTTTCAATATCTCCTTATTTCCTTTTTATATCTCTGACTTCATTTCATTCTCAATAAAATTCGGATCAGAAACCCCACAGATATGGTGAGAAAAAAAACTATGGAAGCTCAAATATCTAGTAAAAGAAAAATAATTTGTGTGGCTTCTTCTAAACAATAAGGAACTTACCTATGATAATATACAAAAGATAATATTTGAAGGCCCAGGAAGATCCTTCTTATGTAAGAGGCAAGATCAAACAAAATCACATCTTATCCTATACTACTACATTTTATAAGTTTGGAAGGAGGCAGTCAGGATTACAAGGATAGAAAATGAATGGAAAGAAAATTCAATCGATGAAGCATTAAAAACCTGGATCTCCAACCCAACAACCTCAAATTATAAAAATATTCCACTTACTATTTCCTAGGGGATTTGGATAGCAAGGAACCAAATGTTGTTTGAAAATAGAGAAATCATCCATTAAAAAGTGTTATGCAAAGCATAAATATCCTATTAGTTTTCTTGCATCACACAAAGACATCCTCTATTAAGCCCTAGACAAAGCCCTATGTTAAGCATAAATCCCATGTTAATCCCTAGATATTGAGTTATTACATTTTTGTTTCATATTAATGTTTTCGACTAGACCCTCTAATTGTAATTGTACCCTTCGTCTCCAATATATATACCGAGGAGACCTAGTCTTAGAATCATCTCTTCTTATGCATTTTTCTCTTATAAAAGGAGATTTCCCCCTATAATAAACTTGTCTTTCATTATTCTATCTAATTCTCAAGGTGTGAATTTAATTCTCTCTCTATTTTTAGGCTATTTTGGGGTTGTTTGCATAACATTTGGTATCAAAGCATCGATCGTAGGGTTTTTCTCCTTCAAATGAGTTGTCTTGTAATTTTCACTATAACATTTTTTTTGGCGAGGTTTCTGACTATGAAATTTCCAGGATTCTGAGAAGATATAGAAAAGTACCTTTGGTCAATTTTTTTAGGTTTTGGATCATTATAGTTTCTAATATATATCTAGTGAAAGTTAGAGTTTTTCACTAGTCCTAAAATTAGTCTCAAACGAGTCATCTTGGAATTTTTTCTATAAATTTTCGGTGAAGTTTCAAACAATGAAATTTTTGATATTATACGAAAACATATAGAAATACTTGTGGTAGAAATTTTTGGTGTTGAGATGACATAATTTCATAGATACAATCTATGGAAATTAGGGTTGTTGACTAGTCTTAAAACTAGTTCAAATAGTTGTTCTTGGTAGAACTGATATATCTGAGGCTCAGAAATTCCAAATTGAGTTCCATTAGTTCCTTTGGAAATAACACATACCATTGTATTTTAGGTTTAAAATTTAGAAGAAGATCTAAAATTTTGGACGCGTGGCATTCCATACAAGTTCGTTAAGGAGAAAGGGACAAGAATTGGCAAGTTTTGTGAAAGCTACCCTAACTTTCACTTGGTACATTAAAATTTGGTTAGACCTGTGACATTGCAGAGAAGACATATTAGAGTACAACATGACAAAATTTCAGAACCATAAAGGTTGAAATTTCAAAGTACATCAGAAGAAAAGTTGGCTTTAGAATAATATCCAAATCAAAGTTCTAAACTTACCATCAATGTAACTTTTGGTTGGAAGATCTATTTTTTCTCATTCAAAATTGTGATAAAGAAAAAAAAAAGGATTATTATTTTTTCACATGGAAAAGGGTTCTACAAAAATTTCTACTCTTGGTAAAACTCCAAAGAGCTCAACCATGACTCAAGAAGAAAGAGAATATAGTTTTCACAAGCTATCCAAATTGGAGAACCAATTTAATGAATTGAATGTTAGGACAATAACAAGTAATGAGTTGAATGATAATAAGGAACATATGGAAAAGAAGATGGATGAAAATAGAGAACAAATGGAAAATAATATGGATGAAAATAGGGAATATATGGCAAATAATATGGATGAAAAGAGGGAACATATGGAAAAAAAAACATAGATAAAAATATGGAAGAATTGAAAAATTCCATGTCCGCCATATTCTTACATAGCATAGATGAGAGATTCCCTAAAGGAGATATCAAGATGCGATGAAATCCTGAAAATGTGGAGGAAATAAATATTGAGTCCCAGAATCATGATTATTCATCACTTCCAGACTTGGATCATTGGGGGTTCAACTCAACACCAAGGAACTGCTTAATTCCCAAAATTGATATGAGGAATTTGATGGTATATGACCTATAACATAGATATTCAATATGGAGCAATACTTTGATCTACACCAAGTGCCAACCTTGCAAAAGGTAAATCTTGCATCCTTGTATTTAAAACCTAATCGATATTTTTGGTGTCAATGGATTTGTGAAAGAAAAAAGGATTTTATTGTATCTTGGTCCATTTTTACGGATGAATTGATAACACATTATGGGGATATTAAGAGAAATACATTCATTAGTCCATTGTTAAATCTTTCGAAAAGAGGTCCAATTACAAAGCACATTCAGAGATTCCAAAAGTTAAGTCTCGAAGTAGAGAACATTCCAAAAGATAATTTGTTATATATCTTTATGGGCACTTTAAAGGAGAGAATTCAACATGAGGTGTTTCCTTTCAAACCTAAGTCCCTAGAGCATGGTTTTAGTGTCGCCAGGAAGGTTGAAAGTAAAAATATGTCTACTAAAAGAGTGGCCACTAACAACTATAGAGAGCACCATGTTCCCTCTCCTAACCTCACTTAATATACAAGGTTGAAACCTCAAAAAATGGATGAAATAAGAGCCAAGGGACTATGTTTCAACTATGAAAACAAGTACAATAAGGGGAATAAATGCGATGAGAAGAATTTATTCTACATAGACTATGAAGAGGAAGATGATTAAGAATTAGAACCATTGCAGGATAAAAAAAAAAACTATAAGAGACTACACCAACCATATCTTTTCATGCATTGGTAGGCATCGGTACTCCACAAACCCTCAAGATAGAAGAATATATAAAAAAAAATATGAAGGTAATAGTGTTGATTGATTTTGGTAGTAGTCATAATTTCATTAATTGAGAACTAGTGAAACTTATCAATTGATTTGTATTTTTGGCACTAGATTTTCAAGAAATAATTGCATATGGAGGTACCATAAATTGTTCAGGGAAGTGCCATAGAATTAAGGTCAATACGGGGGATTATTTATTATATAATCCCATTATTACAATCCAAATGGGTGGTGATGATGTTGTATTAGAGGTCCAATGGTTACAATCATTGGGAATAATGGCTCTTAATTTTCAAGAGTTGTTCATGAGAGTTTTCTCAAAAGGCAAGGAAATTGAACTCACAGGTGCCCAAGGGAAACCCTCTAGAGTGATAATCTCTAACAACATGACAAAATTACTCAAAAATGGACTCCATGGTGTAATTTCATAATTGTTCTCACTAGATGTTCACAAATCTAGACCCTTTTCTCTAGTGGATCCCCAAAACGTTATCAAAAAGTATTCCAAGGTATTTGAAGATATTTCTAAGTGTATTCCACCTTCTTGAGATCATGAACATGTCATTAATTTGTAACCAATAAGTGTACATCCTAGCATCATTCCTTACAAGTATTCAAATGCACAAAAGAGTGAGATTGAGCATACGAACCAAGAAATGTTAGAGGTTGGCATCATTCAACCTAGCCAAAGTTATTTCTCTGTACTGGTGGTGATGGTTCAAAAGAAGGAAGGTTCATGGTGTATGTGTCCATATTATAGACAACTCAAAAAAAATTCCATTAAAGATAATTTTGATATTCCTGTCATTAATGAATTATTAGATGAATTGCAAGGAGAAACATTATTTACTAAGTTGGATGTCCATTCTAGATATCATCAAATCAGAATGAGGCAAGAATACATTCCCAAAAGAGAATTTAGAACACATAAAGGTCATTATGAGTTTTTGGTGATGTCATTTCGCCTTACTAATGCACCTTAAAAAAATTCCATGTTGGGAAGAGGTTTTAGTGGATTTTATTACACGTCTACCCAAGTTTGAAGGAAAGAATTCCATCATGGTAGTAGTGTATTGACTCAAAAAGTATTCCCATTTTTCTCTCTTTCTCATCCTTCTTAAACAAGTATAATAGCCACAACTTTCATGGAAACAATTCAAAAGCTACATGGAATCCCCAAGATTATTATAAGAGATAGAGATCCAATTTTCACTGGAAAGTTTTGGACTGAATTATTTTTTTGTTTGGGTATTCAATTGTCTCATAGATCCTAATTTCCTTGGCATCTTTCCTTCTGATCTTAAGTTCTACGAGGTGACTCCAGACCTCATTCTCCTTTGAACACTTTAAAGGTTCTAACCCTTCTGACTTTGGACTCTCACTATAACTCCTGGAATCTAAAGAATCCTTGCACACACACCTTGCGACATTCACAATAACCTTTGGTTATTTCCACTCTTCAACTCTGTGCACTCCTTTGCAACAACATTTCTTCAACCTCCCTCCTTGGTTGGAAAATTCTAAGACTTCCACTCGTCTGCACACTCCTTGCACAGATCTGTATGATATTTACACTCCCACTGGTATAAGAACAACAGTACCCCTCCTGATATTTTCTGAGATAAAACTCAGAACCCTGTCAACGCACTCTATGTGGACCTTCACTTCACTCCTTGCAGGAATCCTCGGGACGAGAAACAATTGAAACTCATACTTCTTCTCTCACAGACTTCGTACATTCAACATGAAATCAAAAGCATACACACACATAGCATTGAAACAAATGCGTAACAGAGAACATAAGAAAGACTGTAAACATACCATTAAAAATAGATGTAAACAATAACCACCACAACACCATGAAATAGAATTAAAGAAATTTTATATTAATCCTAGTGCTCCTGTACATGGGTTCAGTAGCAAAAGCTATCTTCTTATACAATCCTAAAATCTTTGTTCTTTTGTGCTCTTTCTCTCTTGGTCTACAGCTTACAGAATGGTATAATGATAAAAAACGAGGATGTCTTTTACGAGTTTTTCCCTCTTGCAGCTCTAAGCTATCTAATCGAAAATTAAAGCTACCTACTTTACGTTCATTACAATTAAATGCCTCCATATCTGACAGATGAGAGAAACTCTCAAGATCTGTTTACAATCTCCAAAACATAAATGCAAATACATCCTTTCAAATATTTCATTAATGCTTTATCCTTTGAAATTCAAAATGTTCTCAAAATGTGCGCTAGTGCAATTCCAGTTGTCCTTCACCTTTGCACTTGCTTTGTTGGCTCGCTTACGATGCTTCTGCATCATACTCCCTTGGCTGAAAAAATTCATGGACTCCTGTTCATGAGCTCTTGCACCATCTGTCCATGTCTTTGGATATCTGCTTCACTTTCCCAACTGGCATCCTCGATCGGGTGTCCTTTCCATTTCACCAAGTATTCAAAATATGTTTTTCTCTGGGTCTTTTTACCAACTCTCTGATCAATTATATTTTCCATCTGTGGATTTTCAGCTACAGGCAACTGTTTGATCCACTAAACTTCTGTTTGATCCTCCTCTATTTCGTCGGCTCTGTAAGGATACAGATCTGCTACATTGAATATGGGTGATATTCCTACCCCATCTGGCAATTATATTTCATAAGCATTGGCCTCAAATTTCCTCAAAATCTTGCACGACCCTATCTTCTTCATATTCAACTTATTATATGTTCCCCTTGGGAACCTTTCTTTTCTGAGATGCGCCAGAACCAAATCACCTACTTCAAACTGAAGTTCTCTTCTGTGTTGATCTTCTCTACGCTTGTATTCCTGGTTAGAATTCTTCAACCGCTCTTTGATTTTGTTGTGAAGCTCTTGCATCTCCGCTGCAAAATCCTCTACTCCAACACTTCTGAATTCTCTATGCCCTAAGTCTCTCAATTAAGATACTCCTCTCGGCTGCATTCCATATGTTATTTGGAATGGGCCCTGTCTTGTGCTTCTATTAGGTGAATTTTTATATGAAAATTCTGTTTGTGGCAGAATCTGATCCCATTGACTGCGATGCTCAGTTATTAAACTCCTTAATAAATATCTCAGACTTTGGTTCACTACCTTGGTTTGTCCATCCCTCTGAGGGTGATATGCTGAGCTAAAAGAAAATTTTGTTCCCAACTTCTTCTATAGTGTCCTCCAGAAATGACCAACAAATTTTTTGTCTCTGTCTGAAGAAACACTCCTAGGTAAGTCGTGAAGTCTAACAACTTCTTCAAAAACTAGGTTTGCAATGTGAGTTGCATCACTGGTTTTCTAACATGGAATAAAATGTGCCATTTTAGAAAATCTGTCAACTACCATGAATATGGAATCACAACCCCTTTGTGTCCTTGGAATTCCTAACAAAAAATCCATGCTTACTGCGTCCCACAGCCTCTCTGGTACTAGCAACGGTTGATACAATCATGTATTCTGCCTTTTCCCCTTTGCATGCTGGAAAATCCTGCATTTGTTCACGAATTTCTTGATATCTGTCCTCATCCCTGGCCAATAATACAAACTGTTCAGTTGCGCGAATGTTTTGTCATGGCCGAAGTGTCCAACCAATCCCCCACTATGTTTTTCCTTCAGAAGATTCTCTCTCATAGAACTCTTCAGAATACATAATTGATTTCCCTTGAATAACATTCCATCCTGAATCAAATACTCAATCCATTGGCTTATGTCTCTGAGAACTGGATTCTCACATGTTTCATAAGCTTCTTTAAAATCTGGATCATCTCTGTACAAAGATTGTCAAAACCTAAATTTTTCACTCTGAACTCCTGTAGAATCAAACATTTCCTGCTCAATGCATCAACAACCTTGTTAGCAGTTCCAGAAATATGTTTTATAACAAAAGTAAAATTCTGCATATATTCAACCCATTTTGCATGTTTTTGGTTCAATTTTGCTTGTCGAGTTATGAATTGTAAAGCATGGTTATCGTTATACAAGACAAAATCTTTCGGAATCAAGTAATGTCTCCATTTTCTCAACGCCTGTATGACTGCATAAAACTCCTTGTCATATGTTGAATACTTCATTTTGGTCTCGTTTATCTTCTCACTGAAGTATGCAATCGGCCTATTGTCTTGACTTAAGATCGCTCCAATTGCAAATCCACTTGCGGCACATCTGACCTAAAATGTTTTACTGAAATCTGGCAAAACCAACTGAAATCTGGCAGAACCAAAACTGGTTGTCCAGTTATTTTCTCCTTCATCAACTTAAAACTTTTCTCTGCTTCATCTGTCCAATGAAAATATTTATGTCTTTTCTTGACTGTGTCCATCATTGGTGCACATATCCCACTGAAATCCCTGATGAACTTCCTGTAAAATCTAGCCAATCCATGGAAGCTTCGAACTTCAAAGATACTCCTTGGCGATGGCCAATCTTTGATTGCTCTTACCTTTTCAGGATCCATCTTTAGCTCATTCGAAGAGATCACAAACCCCAAATAAATGAGTTCTTTCTTCATGAAAGATGACTTCTTCAAGTTGATCAACAATTTCTCTTGTTGTAACCTCCTCATTACTGCAGCTAAATGCTTCAGATGTTCTCCTTCAGTCTTACTGAAGATCAGTATATCATCAAGATACACAATCACAAACTTTCTGATGAAATCTTTCAAAACTTCGTTCATCAACCTCATGAAAGTACTCAACGCGTTCGTCAAACCAAACGGCATGACAAGCCATTCATACAGTCCTTCATTCATATTGAATGTTGTCTTCCATTCATCACCTTCCCTCATTCTAATCTGATGATACCTGGTTTTCAAATCAATCTTTGAAAAAAACTTTTCTCCACTTAAGCAATCCATCAAGTCATCCATCCTCGGTAAAGGAAATCTATACCTGATGGTGATTTTGTTTATAGCTCTCGAATCTGTACACATTCTCCAACCACCATCCTTCTTTGGACTTAGCACTGTTGGAACAACGCATGGACTCAATCTTTCTCTAACCAATCATTTGTCCATCAAATCCTGGACTTGCTTCTTGACTTCTTCATTCTCCCGTGGCGTCAATCTGTATGCTGCTTTGTTTGGTAAATGTTAGGACCATACAATGTACCTTTTTGCCCACACTTTTTGCTACCTTTACACCCTGTTTCACTCACATTTAAACTCACATTATCACCTTACCCTATCTTTCCAAAGGTATATAACTCTCTTCTCTTTACTATATGTTTAATTCGTTTTGTATATAATTTTACATTACTCTCGTACTTAACCATTGATCAGAAATGTATAAGTGATGAAACAGTTCGAACTGCAGATTAGCATTGAGGCCTGTTGCTGAAACAGTAAGAAGTTGTTACACAGACCGTGGTCAACGATGCTAAAACAACAACTCATACAAAAGAAGTTGTTACACTCTTCATGGTCTACAATGCTGAAACAACAACTCATACAGAAGCCGCTACACTCTCCGTGGTCAACGATGCTGAAACAACAACTCACATAGAAGAAGTTGTTACACAATCCATGGTCAACGATGCTGAAACAGCAAGAAGTTGTTACACAGTCTGTGGAAAACGATGCTGAAACAGCAACTCACACAGATTGACCACAACAACCGCACCTTGAGCTAGCATTAACCATCTTGTAATAGCATTCTGTTGCGAGAGACTAGGATATCCTATTCTAGTTTAGAAAGTCGATCTGACTAAGAATAGGACTCAAATGTACACCTGTAATTTGTTGATCAAATTGTATCAAAGGGATTCTCCTCTTTAAATAAGAGGAAATCACCATTAGAGAGGACCTTCTGTTTTTACAAAAAAGGATTTACAGAGAGGGACGTGTTTTTACTTCAGATTGTAATGTAACACAGTTGACAGATGAACAAAAGATTATTCTGAGCATTTCTCTCTAGTTCCTTTTGTTTCAGGGGAATATTGTGAAAAGGGAGGGCCCACCTTCTTCACAAGATTCACCCATTAGATTTATAGTGTGTTAGTGTTATTTTTGTTTATGCCTTGATTAAATTCTGTTTTGTTGAAACACTACTTTATTGAACTCTGTTTTGCTGAAACACTACTTTACTGAACTCTGTCTTGCTGAAACTCTGTTTTACTGGTTGTTACATTGTTTTCATATGATTCATGCTTGGGTAACTGTTAATCATTTTAGTTAGCAATCCTGTTTGGTGAATTTATGAAAGCTTGATAATCAGGGACAGGTGCTGAAGATTCCTGCTTGGGGAATAGGGTCCTGTTCTTTGTTAGAGATAGTTAGCCTTCAGTGCATATCAATTATTTCAATTAGTAATGAGTTCATGAAAGTGTGTTAATCAGAAACAGGTGTTGAAGATTCCTGCTTGAGGAATAGGGTCTTGTTCTCTGTTAAGAGGTAGTTAGTCTTCAGTGTGTGTCAATCATTTCAATCAGCAATGAGTTCATAAAAGTGTGGTGATCGGAAATAGGTGTTGAAGATTCCTGCTTTGGGAATATGGTCATGTTCTCTGGTTATAGAATAGTTGGTCTTTCCTTTTGCAGTGTCTTGAAGGATTTCTTTTCCAGTTTGTTATTTCTTTAATGTAATCCAGGATTCTTTGGACAAATATTTCTTTAAACATTGAACTCTGCAATAGGTAGATTGCTTTCCTGTAATTCAAGTCATAACTTCAGTTTGTTCAAGGCAAAGTATGATTAATATGTTTTTACTACAACTCTAGGTTGCTTTTGAGATTGAGCATATATAGTGCATGGTTACCTTTGAAATAAACAGACTTCCCTGGGTTGACAATTTATGTAGCACTTGATTGTTTAGTTAAATAAGCAATTATAGTGACCAACAGTAAACTTGTTTCTGGTATAAGATCAATATGATGACTTATGCTTCTGATGGGCGGCAATGAAAAAGGCAATTCATACACCACTATATCAGTGAAATCTTCTAGCAGTTCCTGAATTTCCTTAGGTAGATCATCTATCTTGGTACTTGTCAGAATGACTCTGGGTTTTCTCACCACAACAAACTACATGTCTTCTTCTTTCTTGACTTCATCAAGAAGTTCCTTCCCACTCATGAGAAGTATATTATTGCTCACCTATATTTTTACCTCCTTGTCCTTAATTGGCAACAACATATGTGTCCTACCATTCTTCTCCAAGGTGTATGTGTTCTTTCTCCAATCATGAATAACATTTATGTCATATTGTCATGGTCTCCACAACAAAAGATGACAAACATCCATGGGAATAACATCACATAAAATTTCATCTCTATAACCCCCTATCTTAAATTCAACTAAACATTGTTTAGTGACGGTTACCTAGTGTCCTTTTTGCAACCACGAGACTCTGTATGGGCTCAGATGTGCAACTGTCTCCAATTCCAACTTTTCCACCATTTCTGTGGAGACTAAATTATTTGTACTTCCACTGTCCACTATTACCTTGCATACCCTATCCTTGGTCTTGCAAGTAGTCCTAAATAAATTGTTTCTTTGGACTGGATTCTCTATCTCCTTCTCTGGCTTCAAGAGAATTTTCCTCATCATTAAGTATCTTCCACCTTCTGCATCTTCTGCCTCAACATTTCACCTCTGTGCTTTTGAAATGTGAGCTTCGCCTCCTCCGTATCTTTTTCTGTCAGAACATTCATAAGACTTATGTCTGATTTTTCCACAGACAAAACACTTTATCTCACCTCCTCTGCCTCTTCATCTTCCTCTAACTCGCGGAAAAGTGTTCCTATCGGCATATTGTCTCCCCTGTGAACTTCCTCCTCTTTCAGGCTGAGTGTGAGGTTTCTTTTCTTCATCCTTGGGATTTTGTACCCTGTCCTGGGCAATTTCTTTGCCTCTGCTCTGACTTCTGCCTCTGCCTCTCTGACCTTGCTTTCGGGCCAATTTTTATTTAGCCTTCAACGCCATTTGATAAGCATCTTCCACAGTCCTGATGGTCACTATGCTTATTTCATCCTAAAGCTCGTATCTCAAGCCATTCAAGTATCTGGAGACCTTTTCAACATCACTCTCTCGATGACCTACTCTAATGTTTAATATGTAAAACTCTTCAGTGTACTCCTTCATTGTCATCCATTTCTGTCTCAAATTCTGCATTCTTCAAAACAGATTAATTTTGTAGTCCCTAGGTATAAATTTGGCTTTCATCTTTGCAACCATTCTATCCCAGCTTTTGATTCTTTGTTTTCCTTTGCAACGCCTGTCAGCCTACAATTCATCCCACCACAGTGTTGCATGCCCTTTAAGTCTAGTAACGACATGTTTAACTTTATTATCTTCCTCGACATCCTCACAGTCGAAGTATTTGTCTAGAGCTCTAAACCAATCTAGTAGCTCCTCAACGTCTAAGTTGCCTTCGTACATTGGAATATCCATTTTTTCCTGGCTCCTATTCTTGCAACAGCTATGAATAGACGTTCTTCTGCAGCATCTTTGGCAACAACTTCTTCTTAAGCTCCAGCCTCATTTTCACTTTCAGCTTCACTGACATCTCCAGCATCAACTGTCCATCTCTGTGATGTCTCCATAGCATCTAATCGAGCACGTAGTTCTCTCATTTCCCTTTCCACAGTTGGATCGGGTATTGGTCTCTCTCTCCTTCTTGGCAGCATTATTTCAATCTATTCCTTGCATAATTTAAAATTTGTTCTCTGATACCACCTGACGCAGACACGCCTACCCCAGTAGGTTCTGCACGACCTCCCGGTCTAGGATCGTTCTTAATCTTCCCCTTGAGTCTGATTGACTCTTCGATTCCTCCTAGGAATCTTCCATACACAAGTGTCTATCCACAGGTCCTTCTTCAGAGCTACGCCGATGTGAGCAAGCACTAAGTGCCAACTCTCATCCACGTGACCAGCTGACGTGACCACAATCTTCACACGAAAAGTATTCTGATTTTCGCGACTTCGTGATCACTGATGTGAGTCCCTCTGACTCGTCAATCCCTGAAACCCTGAAAGGCTAACGGTTCCTTTGACTCCTCCCTTGAATTCCTTGATGTGACCCCCGATTGCAACCTGGGACCAAATCCTTCGGTAGTTCGGGATTTCGTGTACCAGCGATTTTCAATGCAACAACACCTTTCACCGGTGACCAAAATCGCAGTGACTCCTTGTCACGATCGGCGACTCTGAGCTTCTTGCGATCTGATGGTCCTGATTCAATCGGGACTTCGCGAATCGGAAGTTCGCAACTCTCGACTCCAAGTCACAACTTCTTTCATGCCCCAAATTCCAAAAGATGAAATACGGGCGCGAGATCAACGACTCTCTTTGATCCGGACCCAACGACCACTATCCCTCTTGAACTTACCAGTGCTGAAAGACACTCAGCCTTAATCTCCCCGCTGGTCTGCAAGATCCAACGGCCCACGGAACTTCGGTGATTCTCTCTCTGAGAATTTCAACCATCTATTCAAATTCCTCAAAGACTTCTGCCCAATTTCCTTGGCATCTTTCCTTCTGATCTTAAGTTCTGCAAGGTGACTCCAGACCTCGTTCTCCTTTGAACACTTCAAAGGTTCTAACCCTTCTGAATTTGGACTCTCACTATAACTCCTAGAATCTAAGGAATCCTTGCATGCACACCTTGCGACATTCACAATAACCTTTGGTTATTTACGCTCTTCAACTCTGTGCACTCCTCTGCAACAACAATTCTTCAACCTCCCTCCTTGGTTGGAAAAGTCTAAGACTTCCACTCGCCTGTGCACTCCTTGCACGGCTTTGTATGATATTTACACTCCCACTAGTATAAGAACAACAGTACCCCTCCCGAGCTTTTCTGAGATAAAACTCAGAACCCGGTCAATGCACTCTATCCAGACCTTCACTTCACTCCTTGCAGGAATCCTCAGGATGAGAAAAAATTGAAACTCATACTTCTTCTCTCACAGACTTCATACATTCAACATGAAATCAAGAGCATACACACACATAGCATTGAAACAAATGTATAACAGAGAACATAAGCAACACTGTAAACATACCATTAAAAATAGATGTAAACAACAACCACCACAACACCATGAAACGAAATCAAAGCAATTTTATATTAATCTCAGTTCTCATGTACATGGGTTCAATAGCAAAATCTATCTACTTATACAATCCCAAAATCTTTGTTCTTTTGTGCTCTCGCTTTCTTTCTCTACAGCTTACAGAATGGTATAATGATAAAAAATGAGGGTGTCTTTTACGAGTTTTTCCCTCTTGCAACTCTAAGCTATCTAATCGAAAATTAAAGCTACCTACTTTACATTCATTACAATTAAATGCCTCCATATCCGACAGATGAGAGCAACGCTCAAGATCTATTTACAATCTCCAAAACATAAATGCAAATACATCCTTTAAGATATTTCATTAATGCTTTATCCTTTGAAATTCAAAATGTTCTCAAAACGTGCACTGGTGCAATTCCAGCTGTCCTTCACCATTGCACTTGCTTATGATGCTCTTGCATCAGGAGCACAAGGATATGACTCTTTTGTGTAATGTATTTTTATCATGGATAAATACAGAAAATAAGAATCTCAGATCCTCTTGTTTGTAATCAGTTTTAAATAGGTTTTTCTCTCTTAGATGGAGTCCTTGAGTACAACCATACATATTTGGGAAACATGCTAGCTGGAATGCTCCTCAGCATATACTTTTGTAATTTTTTTTATAAAGAGTAATAAAAGTAATAACCTTTTTCTTTGGAAAAATATATATATTTCAATATTCACCTAAGGAGATCGAAGGCTACTTAACAAAAATCTTAAAAATTGGGGGGGAGGGGGGTAGATCATCATCCCTCACATCCACAAGCTCTTCAATTTAGCAATCAAACAAGGCTTCCCTAAACCCTGGACTCAAAGCCTCATTATTCTAATTTTTAAAAGTGTGGAAAAACAAATCCCTATAACTATAAGACCATTATGATTAGAACCCTTTTAGCCAAGTTATATGGAATTATTTTGGAAAAGAAGATCAACGTATGGCTAGAAAATCATGAAAATAGAGCTAAAGGCTAGGCTAGATTTAAGATGTATTATTCAATTGTGGACCACCTTACCACACTTAGGATCATTACAGAGGAGTGTCACAATAATAAAATCAATCTCATATGTTGTTTCATTAACTTTAGAAAATATTTTGACACGGTGCTAAAGACTGACCTTTGGAATAGGTTAGGAGAGCTAAAAGTCCTCTCAAGTTGAGAGTTGTTATAATAAGATTGTATGAGAATGTTATTGCCAATTTTAGGAACACTAAGGGTTGGTTGAAATAAATCAATTGTAATATAGGATTTAAGCAAGTTTGTCCCATGTCCCTTACTCGGTTTGGCATATGCATTGACAAGCTAGAGGTTTGTTGGGAAGAAACAGGTTGTGTTGGCTCGACTCTCACTAGTATAGTCATCATCCTTCTACTTTACAATGATGCTATTGTTCTTATGGTGAGGAGTCCTTGTGATATTAACAAGCAACTAAAAATCCTCAAGGATTTTTGCTCTAGTACGGGTATGATTGTTAAGAATAACAAAATGAAGGTTATGGTAATTAAATCCAAAAAGATCACTTACACTAATTTCATGTATGAAAACAACAACTTGGAGGAAGTGACTTCATACAAATATCTTGGAACTCATTTTCATCACAAGTTTAACTAAAACTATAGCATTGAGAAAGTGATAAATGGAGGATGAAAAGCTTATTATGGGCTTGAAAACAATTGTAAGTCAAGGAACCTTTGGCCATGGGAGAAGAAGAAACTCCTCTTTAAGAACCTCGCCACTTATGTTATCTTATATGGTTGTGAAGTCTAGGGTTGCAATGTCTCTAGAGAATTGTGGAGAAAGATAGAGTGAATCCAAAAGAGTTTGATAACTTATAATCTTGAAATTAAAGGAAATATGCTCTATCCTATCCTCCTCATAGAAGCGAATCTTTCCCCCATTGAGAGCACGTCTATGACTAGATACTTAAAGCACAAGAGTGAGATAAACAACATAGAAGACAAGAGGCTTCCTAAGATTGCTTCTAATTCTAGTCAAAACCATGTGTGGCTCAAGTGAGGGTGGCATAAAGATGCCAAGCCTTCGCTAAATCATTCGGGAATAAGGGAAGATGTTATTATGTAGAATAATGATAATATTGAAATATTATTACATCTAAATTTAAGGAGAAATTGGGGTGTGATAAAGAATGAGAAGATAAAAGAAAATTAAGATACTATAAGAAGGTGATCAACCCTAATTTATAAGATCCAAACTATCAAATGTGTTTTGACTAGGGTATAAAGAAGAAAATCCACATTGCTAAAATAAGAACAAACGGTCACAAGCTCCATAGTGAAAGAGGGCATTCCATGATTCCTAAAACATCTAAAATAAGAACAATGTGTCACAAGCTCCATAGTGAAATAGGGCATTCCATGATTCCTAAAACATCTAGGTCAAAAAAACTTATCATCTTTATGACACTTAAGAGGATTAAAGATGAAAATCATCTAAAGTAGTGAGGAAATCCGATCACTTAGAAGAAACAAAATATAAACACATTCTAAATGTAACGGCAACAGCAAGTTAAGAACAGCAACAGCAAGTTAAGAGTATTTGGCAAAAGCATAAATCTCATAGCGCAGAGTGCAACTTCCGATGAATACTTGAACTCCCGCCCTCTGCGGGCAGCAGCTAAACATGTTTTCCAGCCCTCTGGAAAGGCATGCCGCACAATCCTGCGTAGACATGTCCCTCCAGCACATCTCCATCCCATAAATTGTCGACGAATTTCTGGACGAGACATTCACAGTTGTCGATCCCAAAGTGAACTTGTAATTGCTGGATGTAGTTCTCGCAGAGAGATCGACCATCAGACTCCGGACAGCGATGCGGAATTTAGGACCGGCTACGTCGTTGGCATTGACGAGACGGTACCACAAGTTGGTATCCAATTTGGAGATGAAATGGCAATTTTCGAAACGGAGGAAGCAATCCTCCAGCTGGACCCGGGCGCCTACAGCGTTTGGGCAGTCCCGGCGAATAGAATTGAGGGCATTGAGAGAACAGGCACGGCACTCTCTCGGAGACAAATCGCCTCTGCATTGGAGGCGCCCAAACACTTGGCTGCTCCCGCGGCCGTAGGTAGATGCGTTAAAACCCGTCAACACTGCATTTCGAGTCAGAATGTTGAAGAGCGCATTCACGTTGCGCTCAAATGCAGAGCCATTCGAATACTTTTCCACGTTGCAAGCGGCATAGATGATCAGCTCGTTCGACGATTCTTCACTGGCGGTCGATGCGATGTTGCCATTTGAGAAAAGCAGTAAGCTGAGGTTGAGAATTAAAAGTGCCCTAGAATTGAAGGGCGCTTTTCTTGAACGATTCATATTGGCGCGCAGTACCTTTGGATCAATTAATCCTCCTCATTGAGCACTCACTAGACCTGCTTGCCACTATTTATAGAAAGGAAAACCAGAGAGTTAGTGGGAGCGAGATAATGGATTGGTGACCATCTCCAACTTATCTGACATCAACTTTGGAATATTGCTTCCACTGAATTGTCGCAATCATGAATGGTGGCAATCATTTCCGAGGACGTGGCTGCCACTGAATTGTGAATTGTGGCTAACAGTAAAGTATCCGGTGTCGGCGTAAAAGTGGGTTTGAGTGACTGGTACGACGCAGCATACCACGATTGAGCAAATGGTAGGTTGGGTTTGTTTGTATACAAGTTACAAGGAATGGTGTTGGGTGGATTATGAATGTTAAGTTAAAACAAAATTTCGTATATAAAGCAGCTATCCTAGATTAAAATTTTACAAAATCATCCAAAGGTGTAATGACCAAAGCATCATAGAGCATTATTTTTTGTTGTTCAAAATATATTTATGAATGTAGAAATGGATTCAGCGTGTTGAAAACCTTTGGGATACTCTACACAAAAATAATCATTCAAATCTACAAATCTAACAATTTCTTGTGATTTCGGGCAAATGTCCCCGAAAAAAATCGTCATTTTGTAGAACGTTTAGCCTACTGCATTATTAGATGGCTATGGCTATGCCCATGAAGCGTCTGTGTCGTGGGGCAATGTTAAATACAAGCTTACGATTTTTTAACAAGGAGAGTGGAGCAAGGTGATGGGGTATACTATTACTTATGATTACCCACTTCAAAATCATGATGTGCAATACAATCAGAGTAAACTGACTCGGAAGAGACTAAGGAGGTTCAAAACTTATTGGTTCGTTTGATCTTGGTTTCTCATTCTCTTTCTTGTGGTGTCTACATTGACTCGCACCTTTAAAGTACATATGGATATAGGTGAGTGTTGGTTGCGGTTTGAATAGTTGAAGGATGCGATTTGTAGCTATGGTTCGTTCATCAACCCCTCATTTATTGGAAATAGTGGAGATTGAATTGAGTGTCATCAACGAGCGAGCAATAACCAACTTGTTGTGTAACATTCGTTGTTGCGGCAGGTGGTATATACACCATTAGATATATCCTCGCGTATATTCCAAGGTGATCCTACAGTGTATATACCAGTTGACATAACATTGAATGCTACACAACAAGTTGGTTATTGTTGGTCGTCATCAATGTGCCTTGCAGGCCTTGCTCATGTATGCAGATTGTTCATCAAAAGTCTTTAAACCCTTCGAAGTTAACGAAGCGAAACTGACCTACCGGAGCATAGCAAACCCGAGCTCCAACACTAAGCAGGAGCATAGCAAACCAGAGCTCCAACACTAAGCAAAGCAAGATGGAATCATTGAATGGATTATGGGAAATTGGAATATGAATGAGTTGTATTCGGATTGAGTTGTACACCGTCTGGGACAAGTGACAATACTTAATTTCATTTATTCCTCCAACGAACCCTTGTCTAATGTCACCAACAATTGACGCATGGTGTTTCCCTTGCCAAGTCATGCTATAGGTTATATAGTATAGGTACCTACTAGAATTTATGATGGGTACCATACATAGTTAAACATCCATTTGATGGCTTCAAATTCTAGGTTCGTATGTGAGTCAACCAATCTTCCATTGCTTAAATTATTTACGGAGATCCTCCTCTGGATTTAAACCTGTAACCTCTTAAGAGAAAACACATATTCTTAACCATTAGACAATACAATCCCAACAATTACAATTTAAACAATTTTTAACAAAATTAAAAAAAAACCTGATCCAAAAATATCCACCGATTAAAATAAATAAATCTTATTTCCCCTACAAAAAATCTCGTGCAAATCGTCAGAAAGATACCGGGTCCTCTCCAGTGTGTGTCTACATCAACTCTAAATACAGTCAATATTTATGTAATGGCAAGTACAATGACATGAAGTCAACTCACGCGAGCATTATGCACCACGCATCAATAAAGTACACGACATTAACCCAGGTAACTATTAGGCGTGGTATGAAGGCACTTACTCCGTCTTTTTTTACATCTTTTTCATTGAAATGGTGAAAATGTGTTCGTGAAAATCTGTCAAACCCGAAACTGCATCTTACCCATCTGGAGCTGCAATGTCAGCTTGAAATTGGTGGCCCATACACTAAGTCTAAGTATTATGCATCCAACATTGCAGAATTGCAAAATTCAATGGATGTATATTTTAGTATATCCTATAAGGCTCCACATTCAATAACATATATTGCGACAGGGCAGGGCCGAGTGCTTATTGGTTGCCCAACAGTGATAACCTTACAAATTGCAATAAATGGAATATAACTTTCCTCGTGGCTCTTTGATTTTATTCTTTTAATTTTTTGTTTTTATTTGGCCTAATTGGATATTTTTTTGGATACCCCTGAGTGTTAGTACCATTCCTGGTCTTTGATTTTTATTTTATCTAACTGATTTTGTTTTAAATAATATAAGAAAATCATTAAATGAGAGATTCTTTATCTTATATACAAAATAATTTTATATATTAAATTGTGATTAAGTTGTGTAGCTTTAAAATCTTATTATTATTATTCAATTAATAATATCTACATAAAAAAAAAGGTTATGATTACAAATAAAGTTTCATCATAAAAATTAAAAAGTTTCAGAATTATACTTATTGAATTGTTTTTTAATTTTTTACATATAACTTATAAAACTTACTTGACATCTTCAATGAATTTTCAAATATGCATTGCATTTTATTTGACATCAATTTTTGGAATCCATTGATTCTACCTACATGACTAGAAGAAAAGCAAGATAATTGAAAGCTACCTATAAACTAGGGACAAGCCAATCCAATAAACTATCCACTCTAGTGGAGAGCCCAAAACTGAAGGGTGAAATTAACAAAGCTATTACGAGGTTGGGTGTGACACAATAGCCAAAAAGAATCATAAAAATCCCACTTATATTAATCAAATTCATCTCATCAATATTTAAGTCACTAAATACCCACCTATCTTAGAGGTATGAGTTATCTTAGAGGTATGAGTGAATAGTATGGGGAAATGATATAGTTATAATCCATATCATTTGTATTAATGTGATGTGTTATTTGTTTTTCAATTTTCTAACTATATGTGAATTCTAATATTTGGTTTAAAAAACTTCATAAAACCAAGTTTCCAATTATAAATTAATTTAAATTTTCTTTCAAAATTATAAACAATCTCACACTTATCACATTTATTCTTAAACTTCATGAAACCAAGTCTCCAATTATAAATTAATTCAAATTTTCTTTCAAAATTATAAACAATTTCACACTTATCACATTTATTCTTGTAATTATTATTAAACATAGATATTATCATTTTTAATAAATATTGTGAAACAATTAAATTTTAATATTATCCTTTTTAATAATTTTTTATTTAATTTTATAAAAAATAAATTATTTTTAATCTTTTTATAAAAGAAAATAAACTATATAAACTATATATTTTCACAAACTTACAAATTACAATATAACATTTTTAAACAATTTTAGTAAAAACCACAGGTTTCATGCACTGATTGCATTTCCATTGTAGTGGTATGTAACTAGAGTAAAAATAGAAACCACGGGTTTCATATACATGATTGCATTTCCAACCATTTTCAAGTTTAAGATTTAATTCTTTAGGATTGTGCAACACGACAACCGTTTTAGTGGCAATAAATTATGCATTATCATTTAACATATAATTTTTTGAGATGTTAAAACCGTATCTCTAGCAACATTATTTTAGATTATAAAACGTTGCTGTTGATGATTATTTTTTAAATATAAATAATAATATAGAATTTATATTAATGTTATAAGGAATTTTTCCCAAAACAATGTCATAACAACCTACTTTCTTAACTGGGTAGATGAGAATGTCAAAGTAAATTTAAGGAATGTTTTCATATTAATATTGTTTATTAAAATTATAAAAATAGTGTAATTAAAATTATTTTATTTATTTTAATTAAAATTGTTTATTTTGAAATTGTTCATTTGGCTCACATCACGTGCTTCACATAAGCCCTAATGCAACTCATCTCAAAAGAGGATCCTCTCGAAAAGGCTACTCATTAGTTCTTCTTAAACCCGACCCTTCACCTTGTTATGATGTCCCTTCGTCGAACTCTGCTACACAGAACTCACATCTTCGTGGTAATGGTGCAAGACATAAGAGAGCTATAGGTAGCTCGGCTTGGTTAAACCACAAACAAAAGTGTTGGAAGGTGTGCGAGGGTAAACCAAGTTGTGTCCTCGTCCGTGACATTGCAATGGATAGGGTGATTGGTCTTTCGGAGAAAGCGCTAGTGGATAAGTTTTACTATTCCAGGATGAACAAGATTCAACTCTCTAAATGGATTTTAAGATTCTGGAAACCTCTTTTAGGATATTCTCCTAGGTTTAGTTTATTGTTGAACCACTGGTCGATTTTCCATTTTCTTTCTGAATGTGATCTACTGAGAATTTTGGGTCTCTGTGGATCATTGGAAGAGGTGTGTGTATTGATGTTAAAAAGATGGTACCCGGGTTTCAACCCACTCCAAGAAAATTTCACGAAAAGAAGTTTTTGGACGCTATTGCCCGACTTTCCAATCGAATTCTGGTTCGTCAAAATCTTCGAGGTAGTTGCAAATTCTGTTGGAAAATTCATGTTCTTTGATGAGCAATCACTCTGTTGGAGTAATAAAAGGCTTGCTTGGGTACTAGTTGAGTTAGACCTGGACAGAGGTTTGTGATATATTATCAACATCACCATCGGGGATTCACATCTCTTTCAAGCTGTGGACTTTTTGAAGGTTTTCGATGTCACTCCTGCTAGCAAATGAGCCATCTAAAATCTAAATGTTCGGTATCTAGGGAGCGCACACAAAGCATTGGTCAATTTTTTTCATATTTTGATCAAGTTGAAGGTATTGGTTCGGGTCCCTTCGACAGTGGATCTTTCTTAGGCAAGATGCATTTCTTTTTTCCTTCCTTCTTTAGCAAACTGTCCTTGGACGAGCTTGATTATTTAAAATGTAATGAAAGGTGGGTGTTAGATATTTTCAGAGATTTTTGGGACCTGCTAATGAAAAATTTTGATAAATCGGGTGTTTGTCATGAATTAAGCTCCATAGAATTAGTCCATCACAACCCTCGGGATACACAACCAAATCCCCCCACTATTTTTGTTCCTTCTGAAGTTTCTCCCTTTTTTCTTTTGGGTCCAGAGAAGGTTTCCTCTAATGACAGAAGTCTGTTGATAGGCGGATGTTCTATTTCAATTCCTAATAAAGTTACAAATGTTTTGGAGAAAACCATAGGTGGTGTATATACTGTTCTAGATCCTATCCCTAGACCAGATGCCGACAAATTAACCTTTTTTGGCCCATCTTTTGACACTATCAACCATATCCCCAAGACTGTAGAGTCCTTATCTCCCATGCCCCTTCCCTTTTCTAACCAAACTACTCTACTACCTTCTCCTTCGGATCAGTCCAATGTTACCATCCGTAAAAAGACCAGATCTTGCATTCCAAAGGTTCCCCCTGGAGCCATTGAGGGTGGTTTGGCACCTTTCAGTAAATTGGCCCCTGTTTTTCTAGAACATGACAGATCACAAATTGTGGTTCTCCCTGATTCCATGGAACCATATCCATATAGGATCTCCATTTTGACCCTTAGAGAAAGTCAACTGACCTCCCTGGTTTCCTTATGATTATCTTATCCTTTAATATCTAAGGGTTTGGAGGACCCTTAAAACTTGCCTCCCTCAAAGAAATTTTGAAATAGATTAACCCTGACATCATTTTTCTTCAAGAAACTTTAGTGAACGTCGACAAAGCTAAACGTCTTTTCCTCCAATGTTTTCCTTCGTGGAATGTTGTGGCTCTGGATCCTTGTGGACGATCGGGTGGCTTGTTGAGTGGATGGAACCCAACATTTGCTAAGCTTTATGATTTTGGCACCTCTGCAGGTAGTTATCTAGAAGGCAGGTTTAAACAGTCTGTGGATAAAGTGAAATTGCTCAATTGTTACGCTCCCTATAAAGATAGGGAACTTTTCTGGCAACCTATTATTCAATCTGGATTATTAAGAGAAGACGGTATTATAGTAGGTGGTGACCTCAATTTCACCCTTTCTGTGAGGGACGTGTGGAAAGAATTGGCCAGAAGTGACCCTCTTGCAGACTACTTTACAAGCCTCATACATTCGTCCAGTTTAGTGGATATTCAACTGACTAAAATGGCTCCTACTTGGAGGAATGGGAGAGCAGGTACTGTTGGTATTTCAAAAATACTGGATCGTTTTCTTATTGATGATTCTCTTATTGGAAGCAATAGTAAGATCAGATCATGGGTTATCAATTCTACCATTTCGAACCATAATCCGATATGCTTACAATTGGAATCTTACTCCCATAAATCTCCTCCACCCTTTAAATTCAATACTTCATGGATCGAGTATCCAAATTTTACCTCCCTTATAAAGCAAACGTGGATTTCTATGGAAAATTGGTCGGACCCTTTCTCTATTCAACTACTGTGTGCAAAACTGAATAATTTAAAGAAAGCAGTGGTACTCTGGCAGAGGGATAAGAAAGCACAGTTACAATCAGAACTACACCACATTGAAGTAAAGATGGCAGAGATTTTTGAAAAGTGTCTGTTGCTGGTTTTTGTTCAGGAAGATATGGATATCCTAAAGGCACTGAAACATAGGAAGGAGTTGATACTTTCTATTGAAGAATCAACATGGAAACTCAGAAGTCGGGCTATCTGGCTTAACAAAAGCGATAAGAATACTACATTTTTTCATAAGTTTTCCACACAGAGAAGATCACAAAATACTGTATGGGATATAGTAGATGATGTTGGTGTCCGTCAATCAACCGATTATGAGATTAAGAAGATCACATTGAAACATTTTAAAGATCAGTACAATGCGATTGTGGTAGAGGATACCTATAGCTAGATCAAGGTACTTGAACACATGCCAAAGTTTTTTAATGATATAGAAAGTGATGAGATCGGCAAAGCGGTCACGTTAGAAGAAGTTAAAGAAATTGTTTTCTCTATGCCAAAGGATAAAATCCCAAGCCCAGATGGCTGGACTCAGGAACTCTTTCAGACTTTTTTTGAGATTTTGGGGGAGGATCTTCACAAGGCCGTTGAAGAATCCAGATTGTCTGGCATTATACTAGGTGCACTCAATGCTACCTTCTTTTCTCTTATTCCCAAGGTAAACAAGCCATAATCCTTTCATGATTTCAGTCCAATTTCCCTTCGTAATTTTGTATATAAATTCATTTCCAAAATTATTGCCACAAGGATGAAAGCAAAATTGGCAGCATGTATCTATGTCGAGCAGTTTGGTTTCCTAAAGGATAGTTTAATATTTGATGTTGTGGAAATAACACAAGAATGTTTACACATTGCAAAGTCTAAGAAGTTAAGCACCATTATTCTTAAGTTGGATTTCAAGAAAGCATATGATAAGGTGAGTTGGCAATTTCTAAGAATGTTATTAACTCAGATTGGGTTAAAATGGGAGGTTACCCAATGGATTATGGCTTGTATTACCTCTATTAACATGGCAGTTTTAATTAATGGCTTTCCGACTGAATTTTTCAAAAGTTATGGAGGGCTTCGTCAGGGCTGCCCCCTCTCACCCATGTTATTTCTTCTGGTTGTTGAATGTTTAAGTATATTAATGAAGAAGGTTGTGGTAGAAGGGGCTTTTCATGGCCTCAAAGTTTCTATAGAGACCAATGATAGTCTCTCATCTTCTCTTTGTAGACGATGTTCTAATTTTAGGGAGTGGGAATTATGAAGACTGGATGGAATTCAAAACTATCTTAACTAGTTTTTGTATCACATTTGGTATGGATATAAATTGTCAGAAATCATGTTTTCTTGTACAGAACATAGATCCCAGTCTAGAACAAAGGATTCAATCATTGTACAACATAAAGTTCATCAACATTGAGGAAGGCATGAAATATCTTGGGTTTTATTTAAAACCAAACCGCTATAGGGTAGCGGATTGGAACTGCATGATTCAAAAGATCCAGGAAAAAATTAGAAATTGGACATTCTGGTGGCTCTCTTTAGGAGGCAGAATGGTCTTAGAAAAATCAGTGCTACAAAGAATCCCTGTGTACTGGCTTAGTTTAGCGAATATTCCTACACCTATTTTACACAAGATACAACAACTCATGGAAACTTTCATTTGGAAAGGAGCTAACAAATCTACAGGATTTCACTTAACCAAATTGAAAAACATTGTCAATCCAAAGGAAAATGGTGGATGGGGTATAAGCAATATCTTCTAGTTTTCCCAATCATTGGTTGCAAAATCCTGTTGGAGAGGACTATTTGGTAATAGTCTCTGGAGTCGGATCCTTAAAAGAAAATATTTAAAAGGAGTTGATCTAACCTCTTGGCTACACAAAGATGATTGTAAGTACCCAATTGCCTCTATTATCTGGAAACGTTTTATGGATTATTTGCATATTATTAAGCGATGGCTGGCTTGGCAAATAGGATGTGGTAAACAAGTCATTATTGGGAAGGATCCTTTCATAGGAGATAATGCATCTTATAAACTCTCAACATCCTTAATTCAACATCTCAATAATCAACATATTTATACCTTAGCACATGAGGCTTTACCAGATGTACTAGGTATTACACCAAGATGGATAGATGTCAATCAACTTGGACTCTCGGGGGACTTGACAACTGAATGGAATAACTTCCTTTTAAATTTGAAAAGTAGTGTAATTACTCTTAATAATACAAATGATAATATTGTTTGGTCATGGAACATGGCTATGGGTACAGTAACTGCTAATTTAGCATATCAGTCCATCTCTAACAATTATCACAAGGAAAGAACTAGATGGTGGTTTAAGTCTATATAGAAAGTTAATATCCCAAGTAAAATTACTTGCTTCCTGTGGTTATGCTTGAAGGACGGTATCATCACTGGTGCAAATTATAGGAAGCGGGGAGGCATTGGACCTTCAGTTTGCAGTCTCTGTCTCAAGGATGAACATACAACTTCTCATATGTTTATACATTGTGAAACCACACAATTCATATGGAAATAAATCTTAAAATCTCTCAATGTTACAGATGCTTGGAAGTATTCCACTTTGGAAGATAATTTGTTGCAATGGTTTACACAATATCCAAGGATGAGACATATTCATTTTTTGGTTATTTGGGGAATATGGAAGTACAAAAACAAAATCTTATTTGAGAACTGGCAAAGAGAGGACTCCATAATAACAACAAAACGTATGCTTGATATTAAGGAACACAATGGGGCAGGTGTAGTAAGCAAATTTGATTTTATACTAAATCCAGTCTTCTTTGATGAAAATCCAATATGATTTTTTTATGGTGCAATTGTTGATGATAATTGTGGAGTTGACATCTTTATAAAATTAAATTCAAACCACTTTTATAGGGCTCACTTTGCATGAGGTAAAGGTAATAATATGAAAGCTGAAATTCTGGGACTATGGGGTCTTGTATCCTTTGCTTATAGGTTGTCCATAAGAAAAATGATGGTTGCTGGAGATTCCAAGGTGGCCATTGACTGGATTAAAGATTGTTCAAGTCTGAACCTGTTATATTTATCCAGCTGGAAAGAACATAGCAGAAGTCTAAAGGAGAAATTTGATGAAGTCAAATTCATGCATGTACATAGGAAATACAACATTGTTGTAGATAAACTCTCCAAAAAAGCGTTGGACAACCCCCTGGGTTGGTTTTTTTATGATGAAACCATTAAAGAGAATGTAGTAAATGTTGATAACTTTTTGATATTTTAAAGTCAAAAACCAATGTACATCGGTATTAGATGGAAAGTTTACTTTTATTTTTAGACAAGTTAAGTTTATGATTAAGTTAGGTTTAGATGGAAGTCAATAGAAACTTTCTTGAATACTAGTTTAAAGTATATGTTAAATCAACAAGGATTTTGAGGAGACTATTAGAGAACAACATATTTCTCTGATCTATATGTAACTTGAAAGACCACTTGATTCTAATAGAATAACAGTGGAACTATTTTTTTCTATGTGAAAAAAAATTATTTTATTTATAATAATCTTTAATTATATATCTCAAATTGGTAGTAGGTTTGTATATTTTAAAAGAAATAAGTAAATCTTTATAAGCTTAAAAACACAAACATATATAGATTATTAAAAATTTTAATTGAAATGGATATATGAAGGAAAAACTTTTCCAAATGAAAAATGTCTCAAAATTATATTAAGTATAATTTCTTTTACAACATGGTATCGATACTGAAGGATACAAATTTAAATCAGCCCAAAGAGCTATTAAAGACTGTGTTGGATTCAATCTTCAATCTGTTCACATAACACCACAAACTTAGAATTGAAAAAGGGTAGGAAATCAACAAATAAACTTCAATCTCATCTTTACTACAACGACACTCCACAAACTTCTCGAACAACTCATTCTTCAAAGATGTTAAGGTAAGTATGAGGGTTTTCTTCCCCATTTTTCCAATGATAAACTGGCAGTCTACCTTTAAGTTCCTTGAGTGCCCTCTTTGATAGTAAGTCGACCTCTTTATTGTGATCCCTGTAGATGTGCTGGAAGCTTATATTTTTGAAATTACTTGCCAGTTCCATTGTTTTTATTTTCCAACATTCAATATTCACCGCATGGAGCTGACCCTATTGATTTATTCAATCTATAATAACTTTCGAATCCCCCAGGATTTGGATTTTTTCAATCGACCAAAGCGTAGCCAAAGTGAGAGTCACCCACAATCCCAAGAGCTCCGCCTTTGTGTTGGTACTAGCTCTACAATTTATGAACCATTTAGTAATCCTTGTCGCATGAGACTTGAAAAAAACACCTGCTCCACAACACTCACCATTTGCTAGGGCTGCTCCATTGAAGCAAGCCAAAGTGAAGCCCTCGGTCTCAGTAATATCACAAACTCTAATTGGGATGGATTTTGGGATAGCTGACTGCCAAGAGAAGGTGATCGATATCCTGTGCACCACTGAGCGGTGAGAGGGGAACACTCTTTAAATAAGGCCTTATTTCTCTCAATCCAAATGTGTCAGCAAGTAGTAGCTTCCAAGATTGTTGGAGCAGATTTATCTTTTGTCCACCCCATAAAACAGTCAGAGACCGTTGTGCCTATCCACTGAGCTCTTACTCCGTAGAGATCATATAAACGGAGCCACACTGATTTTGTGAAAGAACAGTGAATTAATAGAAGGAAAAACTTAGAAATAAGTATTTATAGTAAAAAATGAGAGATACAACTTTTTTTTGCAAGCATCTATAACATCATGGTATGGTATTGAGACACTTTTCACTTTTTGGGTTAGTAGTAAATAACATAATAATGTGCTTTAAATATGTTATGAAAATGTGAAAAGAGTTATGAAGCGATTTGACACATGATATTGCTATAAAAGTTAGAAATAGTGTGATGCATGATATTGCTATAATAATTAAACTTTGTTGTCCAACCTTTCCAATGTTAATGGTTGCCTTACATAATTATAATATTGAATTCAATAATAATCTAGATGAATTATATATAGATGAATTGTAATAAGAAAATGCACAACAAGATGACTCTAGATATACAAAGCTACATAGTAACTTAGTCCCTGCCTATTTGGATGGGTGTAGTTTGGATGGGTGTAGATGAAGTTGTTTAGATAGTACTCCAACCCGATAAAGTTGTTGATTAATTTGACATTTAATCATATATCTTAGTTATTTAAAATCAGGATACACTATTAATCTGAAGTCAATAGAAGTCATCGCAAAATTAGGTATCCTAAATGCGTGGATACATTTTATATAAATTAGGTAACTTCACTTAATAATAGCATGTATTTAAAATCAAGACAAAATCAGGTATTTAAGTATTAATCTGACAATAGTTAAGAGGCTATGCTCCGAAGATATCTTACCTTTATAAACAAATTCTTTAAAGCTATGCTATACATATTTCCAAATTATTTATTTAAGTGAATATTTGCAATTAATTTAGATATATGTAATCAATGAAAAAAAAATTTACAATCCAAGAGATACTATTAATGATTGCATTAGATACACGTTCAAAGAGATTTAGATGCCCTCAATTAACAAGGTTGTGCTCAACTAAAGTAACCATATGCCTCCCATTTGTGCTTATAAGTTTATATCACATAATATATTTCAATGCATCACGTTTGCAGGTCATTGCCAAGAGAAAAATATTATGAGAAAGATTTGGTTTATAGAAGCTTTGAATACTCAGCACCATGCCGTTTGAAACTAAATGAAATGGAATTCCAGTGTTTGACTAGTGCATTTTCAGGCCAAAACATTTTGAATTCGAATTTTAACATCTCTTAAATATTATTTTAAATTTAAAACAAAGATCAAGGCACGCACTTTTTGATATTTAAAATTTAAAACAAAGATCGAGGCACAAACTTTTTGAAAAGCATTTATGGTTTTGATTCGTAACCAGTGATAAAAATAAGATGTTGCATCAAAATAAATGTGATAATAATGGGCTTCAAAAATTTGGTGAAACAACAAAAGTGAAAATACAATAAGGTGTGTATTGTATTCTCTTATTCTTTTCTATAATATTCTGGTATACACCCCCCTCAGTGTCAAACTAGCTTTCGCAGATACAATAAATGAAAGATATTGATGTTCATGATATTAGAAAATGAGAGAGCACGCAGAGCTTGCACACAACACACAAACATATATCTTACTAATTAAACATTGAGTTACATATATAGGAATCTAGATCCGTATAATGTGGATCTAAATAGCTAACTGGAATACTAACAAACCCAATCCCAAACTAAGTAAGCATAATCCTAACACCCTCCTTTAATGCTTACTTTACAAATTACAATAATACTTAATCACAATTACAACAGAATTACAACACTTGATCTTTCGTCTCTTTGTCTGATCTGGTCTTCTTCAGCTATTTAAACTCACTCTGCAATCACCCGGTTTTCGCTCTTTCTTCTCCACACATTCGAGCTTCCCACTGACACATTTAAAGTCAAAATGCTTCTGACCATCTTTGACGTTCTTTGTAGAACTGACGTTTCTTGACCTCCCGAAGGACACTCTCAATACCAAACCATTTTATGGATACACTTCCATCTGTGAAATCCGCCCGAAGAGCAAATTTCGACAGTAAGATAGGACAGTGATCTAGGTACAAAATGTTTCCAGCAGTCAATTTCACAACTGACCTCTTAACACAAAATAACCTGTAACTGACACTTCCGGAGCACGACGGTCACATCAACATATAACAGAAATCGACATAACTAAGTCAACAATCGGTTCTCTCCCGGAGCACAACGGGTCAAGAACTACTAACTTGAATTGCATCACTCTGTTCTTATAGTTGGTTCTTCATAATGCAATTTTTACAAACACACCAAACAAAACAACTAATTCTATATAGATACAATGAATATGCCCAACAAGATGCCTGAGATTTTAGCCAAGAAAAACAGGGCAAACATCTACGGTGGCTTCCACATATTAAGAGAAACAAATAAACACATCACGGGCTCCATGCAAGGTTGCACAAAACATCTTCATCAATTCAGATCTAGAACGACTTTGTCTGATGTTTTGAATACGATCCCACAATCTTATGGTCGTTTCTGATGGCGGCATAGACCTCTTTGGCGACTCCTTCAACTTTGATTCAAAGCAGCGGCAACATACCTGTGAATCAAACTGATCTCTCTTCCTTTTCATTACAGCTAGACATCGCCTGGTCTGAACGAT
This sequence comes from Picea engelmannii, assembly GCA_009831015.1. Taxonomy (NCBI): domain Eukaryota; kingdom Viridiplantae; phylum Streptophyta; class Pinopsida; order Pinales; family Pinaceae; genus Picea; species Picea engelmannii. The sequence continues at coordinate 594,064 of ML782601.1, read as the reverse complement.
GAGTGGCTCCTCCTTCTTGTACGTAGGCTCCTCTCTGTTTATCTCCCAGCAGCATTACAATTCCAATCAGCGCAGGACGATGGGTGGCTCTTCAGCCAGCAGAGATCGATTGAATGACACGCGGTGAATGACAGGCATATGGGTGGCTCTTCGTTGGACGTCTCCTCTACACGCGGTGAATGACAACAGAGAGGGCCAGAGGGGCGATCTGCAGAGATTGCAGCGGGTTGGACACGACAACCAACGTACTGGTGGTTAAACAGATCTCCTCTGCGGATGTGCAACTCCTCCCAGCAGTCGACAAACTGAATAAAACAATACACAAATAAATATCACACACAAAAAAACTACTCCTACAGCTCATTAAACCACGACTCTCACATCATCCTGGGCACTCCCGTGAGGGATTAATCCCAGCCAGGGTCTGAGACCATATTAGAAAATGAGAGAGCACGCAAAGCTTGCACACAACACACAAACATATATCTTACTAATTAAACATTGAGTTACATATATAGGAATCTAGATCCGTATAATGTGGATCTAAATAGCTAACTAAGGAATACTAACAAACCCAATCCCAAACTAAGTAAGCATAATCCTAACACATGAATGACCAAAAGCAATCAATGGAATGCTAAATGAAGAACTATTTTATGGCAACATACATGAAGCCATAAGGCCTCCCCAATTTAAGTCTAATTCACTACAACCTTGGAATTGAATAAGATAATAACTGGAATCCTTGAAGTTAAAGAGTAGTCATTAAGACGCAAATTATGATGCGGGGAGGAAAGTAAGGTAACCTACTATGAAGTACTCTGGTTAATATAATAAATCAAGTTTCTCGTTGGATTATTTTTTAGAACAAAATGAAAACAGAGATATTACAATGAAATACACATAAATATTGTGAGAAATAGAGAAATATAATAATACATGATTTCTATTAATGAAAGAAATGTACAAAGACTGTAACAATACAGAGTGAAAGACTCACTAGAATGGTGGCATCTAGAAATGTTTGCGGGCTCGATGTGGGTAGTTGATATGTCAACTTCTCGGGGGCGTAACTTTTGCATATGATCTTCGTTTGGGGCGATCGATACACCATTGGAAAGGTTTAACTGAGAAGAACGATTTTCGAGTGGCCCAAGTTAATTTCTGTGGTAGTAACCTAAGCCCCAAATCCCCAAAAAATGTCGTTTAGGGCCTCAAAATGACCCCGAAAGTTTGGAACCCGAAAAACTGCCAAGATTAAAAACTATTTTTCGAGCTCGTGGAATAGGTGGGTGACCACCGATATCCACCTAGATCATTGGTCATGTGGTACACATATTATATGCTCATAGTCTGATATCTAGTGAAAAATTGTGCTACATCTACCATTAAGTGCCACTACCACTGATTTCCCTGAACTTGTTAAGATGTTGGTGGGACGACCATATCCAAAGATCATATGATAAATCCTAGCTCCCTGATGCCTCTCTTGGATGATTCTTTACCTTCCGGGGTTGATACAGTCGTCGCTCATGTCTGCACTACATGCTATAATATGTATGTAATATACAAAACAAACCAAACCAACCATTATCATCATTACTCACATGAGCAAAAAGTAGCATCAACATCATGATAGATGAAGTAGAGCTCAATGTTGTGCCTGGGTTGGTCCTCTGCAACAATATGCACTCCACTCGTTATTTTCGTCTCGTGTTGCTCCACAGTTGATTCGGTCTCCAACTCTCCCCACCTGTACCACCACCATTATACTTCAAATTCACTTAATTAATTCATTCACAACGACATCGATGCTTCATAAAACATTTTTTCATACCTGCGGAAATGATCAAGATGACGAATATTTCACTTAATTCATTCATTCCCAACAACATCGATGCTTCATAAAACATTTTTTCACACATGCGGTAATGATCCAGACACCGAATATTGAAGCCAAATGCCTTGGAATAGAATTCAACAGAATTGTCCACGCCCTTCGCATACACCACTGTGGAGGCAAAGTGTGGATCCGGATCTGCAACAACACCAGCCACTGATTGAACCCAAATATTAAACCCTCCTCCTCCTGTTATTGTTATCGTTGGTTTTGGAAACAAAACAAACTATCTCAGAATAGGGGAATGAGATTGTTTACACTCTGGTAAATAAGCTATCTCAGAATCAGGGATTAGGATTTTTTTAACTCTGGTCTACTGAGACCTTTGGTTATAAGGGTGGTACTTACATGTGGCCTCATACATTCCTTGCTTGTCTGCCATGTCCTGGAAGGAGCAATGGTTTGATTCATTGAGTAAATGGCTGGCATGATGGATAACGCACTTACGGAAAAAGGAGCAATGGACAAGGCAGGTGGAGATTCATCAATGAAAAGACTTACAGGAAGAACTAAGAATTAAATGGAAGTTTAATGCACATGATAGATAGCAGAAAAATATTTATTAAGAAGAAAAATATAATAATACATATTTAGCCTCAGTCCTAAGAGCTACGTGGCCAACCCAAAATAACACCTTCAACTCTATAGCCAATAAAAATGAAGAGAAATAGAAAGATTTGTTAAATCCAAATTATATGAAAAAACATTGGATAAAATGGAATTATTAACAGGTCGACAAACAACTAATATAAGTCAACGCCCCGACTCATCGCTATAATCCTTTTACTTCCCTCAACATAAACTAATAAAAATACGAGCAAAGCAATTCAAACAAAATATAAAATGTAAATGTAATATAATTTATAATTCAAATGTAAACATAGAATAACAACAATTATAACACATGTTGTAGAACAATACAACAAATACAACACATAGAAGACAAATAAAAGTCATTTATGATTATAAATAAATCGAATCAAAGATCAAAAAAACCATGACAATTACAATACTTTGAATAATTTTTCGGTCGAAATAATATTATTTTGTCCGAAACACTAAAATCTAATGAGAATCGTCAAAACTGAACAGTTTCCAAAGTTTTCGGTTGAAAAAACCTTGTTTCAGCTGAAAGCGTGTTGAGTGAATTCTGTCGGTTGAAAAAAATGAAAAGACACGTCGTATCGTTCCATTTTGCGCCAAATCATATAAATACGCTTTTGGTCGAACACATTGAACACAATTCATCGGATGGACGGACATATATGAGCTCAGGGATAGGGATTTCAAAGCATTTCTATTACTGATTGCAACTGTATTATTTTCTTTCTTTATTTCTTCCCTCTGTTCCATAGGATTAATCAGATGATCAATATCGATACATGATGGTTTTCTAGAGCACCTAAACAAAGTTTCAAATCATCTTTTTGGTTTTTGTTGAATAAGGTAATTGATGTTTGTTCAAGTTTTTATTGGAATAACAATTTATATGTTGAAATATAAATGTTGAGCATTTTTTCAAGGTGAAGTCTTTGTTGAACATATCTTTTACAGATAACTATAAAAGTCATGGGAAACAAAAGTTTTTGCAAGAGAAAATTTGATCGTACTCAAGATAATACTCGCCAAAACGAACAAAGGAAAGCACATTATTAGAGAAAGAAACGAGAACGTGCAAATATTGAAGAAAGAAACGATGATAATGTCAATAGCGATTTTCAACAAGAAGAAGTTCAACCAGGTATGCATGCACATATGATGATCGAGAACACGACACACATTGGGACTGTATTAAAAAAGTACAGAATTCAAAGTATAGAATTCAAATTTAAAATATTGTAAATAATATAATTGATTGTAATTACAAATTGATGTTTTTCAAAAAACATAAATAGATTTGTCTCATAATGTCGAAGAAGACGTTGAAACCGAAATTGAAGCAGAAGACGTTGAAACCGAAATTGAAGCAGAAGACGAATCACCTATAGGTATGTACATAAATTTGGATAATACAAGATGAACACTCAAGTATATATAGTTTAGTGAATTTGTGTTCGGGTTATGTTTTTTAATATAAACTTTAAATTGAAATATGTAGGAGAATCTATCAACATTGATGATGAAATATTAGAAAATGTTGATACTGACAAATTTGGGAAGAAAAAAGCTAACTATTATATAAGATATCAAACTAAGAATATGTATAATACTTTTTTCAAAGATGAATCAGTAACAGTACAAGCTCAACTTTTACTCTGTCTAATGAAGTCAAGAAAGTTAAAAGAAGCTACATCATTATTGGGTATTCAAAAGTCGACAAAGGATACAAAGGTGAAATAGAATGTCTTTAACAATATAACTAGTGTATTAAAAGCTTTTGGAAAATCTTGAAAAGAAGATGTCTGTGTTGCACGTAGAGTGATACAAATAACAGTTGTTTCATCTAGCAATATAAAAGATCATTTGACAAGACACATGGAAAAAACGATCAGAATGTCAAGAAAAACATTGCACAAACATAGAAAATTTTGATTGCAAATATATGAAAATGATGAACTCTCTTGTTGGACAATGATTTCTAGACAACCCTACAAAGATAGACTTGCATAAAATGTTAAAGAATTGGCCCGTAATTGTTGGTTGGAAGAATCTCATGTTTCACCACATACAAGGGATGTGTTGCGACGAAGAATAACATGAAAACAATATGAAGAACATCCAAAACATATATTTCCAATGACACAAATAGAATTGTTCAATAAGTTCAAAAAAGAGCACAAATAAGTTAAAATTTCCATCAATACATTTCTGCAACAAAAAACATGGTTTGTTAGATCCATCACTGTTCATGACACTTGTTGTTGTCGTTATCATGTGGAATTTGAGTTGTATTACAACACTTTTTTGGATTTTGGTAAAACTTTATGGCCAGGTTCACCTCCTCCTTCCACATTCCGTGTTTTTATATCTGAAATTCTATGTGAAAGAGAAGATGATGATCTATTTTACAAAAAAAATGTGTTGGTGGAAATAAATGTGATCATTGTGGAAATATAAGTTTGTTTCATTCAAAGTATCATATTGATATGAATGATCAATCATTTTCTAATATAAGAGTCAATTGGAAGAGATATAAATATATCAACAACAAAACTCCACATTCTTCAAATGTTATTTCCAAAAGGATTGATTTGAAGGTAGATAAAAATCTGTGTGATAGATTGTTTTAAGAAGGTCGAGGAAGAAATTTATAAATACACCAAGCATTCACATAGAGCTCGATGGAAAGATATGCAATTCAAACAATCCCGTGAAGTGTTTCCACCAGGGACAATTTTGTCTGTAGTTGATTTTGCAGAGAATTACACATTCACTGCACAAAAAGAAATACAAAGTGAATATTATCATTCTGATCAAGTCACGATATTTGTCCACGTTCTATATAGACATGCTCAATGGAGTCTTGATAACATAGAAAGCACCAACGACAATCGACATGTTATTAAATAATATCACTTTTATATAAGTGATGATCGAGCACACGACACACATTATGTACAACATTGTTTTGATAAATTTTATGATTCATTGAAAGAACACAAAATAAGATTCGATCGACAGTGGATATGGTGAGATGGGTGTGCAGGTGTGTGTAGATGTAGCATGTACTATGTGTGCGCATATATAACAACCTGAGTGGGCCTAATGGTTAAGAACATGTGTTTCCTCCTAAGAGGTCACAAGTTCAAATCCAGAGGGGGGTAGGGTATGCATACCTCCGTAGATTTTACCAGTCAAATTGTTGGGTGGAGGGGGTCTGATACAATAGATTATTATTATTATATATCATTATTTTACTATGACAAATACATTATTTTAAGACAAAGGTATCATATAAGATAAGATATTAATATTTTCAAAGTTATAATATAGAGCATTCACATTCCAATTACTAAAACAATTGAATAAATGATTTAGATTTTTTTTTTCCAAGGAAAAAAGTTGTAATTTTGTTAAAAGGGGGTATAAAATTACATTCCCAAATATATATTTGTTGTATGGCTAGCATGAATATATATTGTCTGTTAGTGTCTCATACAATTCTGTGAATTTCCAGAAAGTATACAAACTTCAATACAAAATATTACATATTATGCGTGGGCATCCGCCCCAGCACAGGCTGAATATTAAAAAAATAGTGAGTTTTAAAAATGGTAATTATGTTATCAACATAGTATTCCTGCTTATGTACTCAAAATTGGCTGCCATCTGTATGCCATTTATGCTTTCTCTTCCTCGAACAACCTATGGAACTCAAAACTGCCAGCCTCAGTATGTTTTGTGATATGGTAGCTTCCGAAAGCTAGCTGCGATGCTTCTTTGGAAAGCCTATCAGCCATGGCGTTCCTTTCCCTATAAATGTGTGTGAGAGAGAAAGTGTCAAAAGTAGGAATGGTCCTCAATATATCTGCCAGAAAGGGTCTGAGCCTAGATATGTGACAAATTTGTTTTTGTGTAGCCCACTGTATAACAGTCAAAGAGTCCCCAAAGGCTTGTAGATTGGTTACTCCTTTTTCTGTCGTGAAATGTAGAAGGAGTTTTAAGGCTTGTAGTTCGGCATAATTATTAGAGCCAAGCCCCAACCCATCTCGGAGGAGGAATAAGTTTCGTTCCGAAAGGTATAAGCAGCCACCCCCCCCACAATGGAGTTGATCACCCGAGGCTGCGCCATCAAAATATGCCCAGGGTCTCTCTTTATTGATTTGTTCCTCCTGAGAAGTTCGGTTCGTGCCCCATCCCGAGGGGTGTTTAAATTTTAATTGTTCTGCAATACTTAAGGATAAAGTGGCCACCCTTAGTGGAGATTGTATTGCATCCCGGAAATGGTATTATTTCTGGCTATCCAGATCCCCCAAGCTATTAGTACTGGCAGTTCTTTTAAGTAATTTGGGGTTGTCGGTTTTAGCCAATCCTTTAGAGTTGTTTCAAAGGTATCTCCATGCCAACTGTCGATGTAAGGATTTAAGGTGGAGGCTTCCCACCAGACAGAGATAGAGAAGGGACAACGCATGAATAGATGATCTATCATTTCTTCCTGCGAATGACAGAGGGGGCACCAACTAGGCCTGTGAAAGAGCTTCTTCTGTAGAATATCCCAGGTGGGGACTTTGTTTTCTAGGATAGACCATACTAGTAGCTTACCTTTGGCTGGGCATTATAACTTCCACAATCGTTTCCACCACCATTTTTCCTCTTGTTGTGCCTGTGTTATACTGAGTAGTACATAACCTGCTTTAGGAGTGTATGTGCCTCGCGGGTCTCCATCTCAGATGAGTTCATCCACTCCATCCGTTAAATGTATGTTTTGCTTCCTTAGCGTGGTGAGATATCGGTCCTAGTATATAGTTTGGGGGACACTGAGTTCCAAGTCTCTCCCAGACTTCCATCCTTGTTGCCACATGGTTGTGTGGGTGGGATCAACAAGTTGGGCAAGGTGGAAATAGCCATTTCTTTCAAGAGTTGTGCAAATGTCATCTGGTAAAAGGTGTTCCCTCGAGCAGCCTGCCCAAGGATCTCGTCCAATGCGGAGGGAGTTTCCAGATCCTACTTGCCAGGCTAAGGAATTTCCAACCACATCAAAGGCCCATTGAATCGCCTTCCACATTACTGAAATCTCGGAAGATCTAGTTCCAGGGCTCCAGATCCATTCGATTATAGAGAGTGGTGCCACGTACTTTTGTTGTGTCACTTGGGTCCACAAGCTTGTTGTTGTGATTAAACGCCAAGAAGATTTGGCTGCTAGAGATTTTGAGAAGAGAAAGATGTTTTTTAGACCCTAGCCATCCAAAGCCTTTGGTTTTGCAATTCTTTCCCAGCGTACCCAGGGCAAGACTCGGTGATCTGATTTCCCCCTCCACAAATAAGAGAAGCACATTTTTCTTGCTTTTTAAAGTATTCCCTTTGGAATCCAGGAGAGGGACATCCAGTATACTGGAATTGCTTTCAGGACCATCTTTATTAGTACCAGTCGGCCAGCCCTTGATAACCATTTATAGCACCAAAATTTTAATCTTTTTTCCATCTTTGCCAGGAGCCATAACCAATCATTCTTCCTATAATCGTTAGGCTTTAAGTGGAAACCGATTTATTTGAGGCCTTCTTCTAGTTCCAGAGATTGAGCGGGAACAATGTCTAAATAGTATCGGATATCCTCATTCTTGAGCCGAGAGAAGAGTATATTGGACTTCTGAGTGTTGATGAGCATTCCCATTGCTGATTTGAAGAGTGTGAGCCCCTCGAAAATTAGATTTGCATCCCTCTTCGAGTCATCGCAAAGGATGAGTATGTCATCTACAAAGAGTAGGTGAGTAATAGCAAGTCCAATTGATATTTTGATACCAGAGAACCGTCCGCCCAATCTTGCCTCTGACAAGAAGTGTCTTAAGCATTCCGCTACAAGAAGGAAAAGTAGGGGGGAGAGAGGGTAGCCTTTCCGGAGTCTCTTCCCTTCTTGAAAAAAATCTATGGCAGAGCCATTTAGAAGTATGGAAAAGGAGACTAAGTTTAAGCAAGCCATTATCCAGTTGACAAAATCCAGGCCAAATCCCAGGTGAATCAGAAGCATTCTAATGTATATCCAATTGACCCTATCAAATGTGTTGGATAGGTCTATCTTAATCACTACCGCTCTCATCTTCTTTAATTTGATGTTGTGTAGGCCTTCTTGTGCTACACTGATAGCCTCTTGAATTTGTTTGCCTTCAAGGAATCCAAATTGTTCCCCTGAGATGTGTTTTGAGAGGATTACCTTCAGCCTTCTGCTGATACCTTTGGATATGATCTTGTACAGCCCGTTGCAAAGTGATATGGGCCGAAAGTCTAAAGAGGAGGTCGGTTTATCAGATTTAGGTATAAGTGCTATAAAAGTAGCATTAATAGGACTATTTATGTGGCCCATTTCCCTCGATTCTTCAATTACCCTCAGAAGTTCAGGTCCAAGTACATCAAAGCATCCTAGGTAGAATTCAATTGGCCACCCATCAGGGCCAGGGCTCTTTTCTTTCTGGAACGTTTGTAGTACTTCTAGTAGCTCTTTTTCAGTGACCGAGCTCAATAGTTGTGCAGCTGCATCCTCTTCTACAAATCTGGGAAAGAGCTGAGCAACTTTTATAATTTCTGCTATGGAGGTCTCCTCTTGATATTTGTAGAGTGTCTTAAAGTGATTAATGCCTAGGTCAGCTAGATCGTTGTATTTTGTTATTTCCTCCCCTCTCTGATTTCGAAGGCTCCAGATTGTGTTGGCCATCTTCCTGCCTTTGGAAAAATCCTGAAAGAATTTTGTGTTTTCATCTCCGCAAGTAAGCCAAAGGGCTCGATTCTTTAGTCTCCACTATGCCTCTCTCTTAGCTAGAATGACCCTGCGGCTTTTTTCTAATCCAAAGAGGAGATCTTTTGTGTCCTGACTAAGGTAGCCTCGACTAGTCCCATCTTGTAGTTCATTTAGTTTCTATTCTATGTCCTTTAGAGACTGATCATCCTTTTGTTTTTTTTCTTTCTCCCACTGCTTGGTTTCTAACTTGAGTCCCTTTAGGTTTTCGACAAAGTGAACAACTGCTGAGGTCTGGGAAGGTTCTGAAAATTTAACCCATTTCTCCTTTACTAGTTCCAAGAAGGTTGGATTAGTTAACCAACCCTCAAAGAATTTGAAGGAGCTGGATGACCTTCTAGTAGAGTTCCCAAATTCGAACAATATCAGATGGTGATCATATTCTCCCCCAAAAGTTACCCATTGTCAAACTAGAGCTGATGAATCCAGAAGATCATTTGTGAGAAGGAATCTATCCAAGCATTTGGCCACTCTGTCTGGCCCTACCCATCTATTGCACTAGGTAGGGGAGAGTTTTTGTGGTTCTACATCCACTAGCCCCCACTGATCCAGGTAATTGAGGAAGTAATTGTTTAAGGGATCTGGTGCGGCCCAAGGGCCCCATACCTCCGAGGAGCCTAAGGAGAAATTTAGGTCATGAGCCAAGATGAAGTATTTTTTTTGGAACCATTCGCATTTAGTTAGGGGGTTCCAATGGAGTTTCCTATCCTGGTGTGGTCCATATATATTAATGACAGTGAGTGACCAACCCAGGTCAATAGAGAAGATAGTAAGGCTGATCCCTGAGGAGAAGCCCCAAGCATTTTCTAGTTTAAAATTCCTTTGCTTCCAACCAGTGGCCAAACCCCCAGAACATCGTCGAGCATCAACTACTGTGAACGACCAACCCGAAAGTAAGGATTCAAGGGTCTTGACTATGGTGACGTTTTGCCTGAGTGTTTCCTGAAGAAGTAAGATATCCGGTAGATGGAGATCAACCAATATTCGTAAGGAAGATTTTTTAATGGGGTTCGCCAGTCCTCGACAGTTGAAAGAGAGGTTTTTCATGAGGTAACTCCATCCAGGGGTGGCTTTGCTCTAAGCGCCCATTCTATCGAAGATTGTCTGCCAGATGCCAGGTCAATTCTATCTCTGTCTTGTGCTAGGTATAGGTGTTATTTGCGGCCTCTACCTTTGCCCAACGAGTGTGTCTCAGTGAGAGACCCTAGTCCCCTGCCTAAAGCCCAGTTAGTACACTTTCCTGGGGGGCCTCTTTGATCATAGATCTTCTCCTAAGGTGATATCGTACCCTATTGTCTTCTGAAGAGGAGTCCAGAGAGGCTGAGGGAGAGGCAAAGGAAAAGGGGAGAGAGGAGGGTAAAAGACGAACCTGAGAGGATGGGGAGAGGGGAGTAGTGAAGAAAGGGGGGGTAACTACAGTAGGTGGAGGAGGAGTACCAGTAGAGGGTGGAGGGCCAGTCAGTAGGGAGGGGCCCAAGACCCCTAAGTTTAAGGAAGGTGTGACCAGCGAGGGTGCAAAGACCGACGAAGTGGAGGAGAAAGAGAAATGTAAGGGGGACAGACTGATATAGGAGAGAGGCTTCCCACCCGAGAAAATGATAGACTTAGAAAAAACAAAAGGAATAGCGGAATCCAAAGAAGTATGTGAAGTAGCCAAAGTTTTCATACCCGATGAAGCGTGTTCGTGTCGAAGAAGATGCTCCAGAGAAGGTGAGGAGAGGGGAGCAGTGGTTGTAAGTGCGTGCTGCCCCGAGCCCTGGTTGTGTTCACTGGCCAATTTCTATCTGTCTGATCTTCGATCGCCCAAGGTCAGTTGAGCCTGGCTGTTGTTGGCCCCTGCTTCCTGCTGGGCTTCCCACTTTTTCCTTGGGGGAGAGTTGGGGGAGCTAAACCCCTTTGTCTTTCGGGTTTCTCCTTTGGAGTTGAGTGGGTAGTGTGCCATCCCATGTCCATATACATGACATCTATGGAAACGGAAAGGGATCCCCTCGTAATCCAAGGTCTGAAAAAATTCCCCCACGGTCGATTGAACAAGGAGCTCCTGATATAAACCCTTATGCAAATTGATCTGTACTAAGATACGAGCCACATTCATGATCCTGATGTTTTCAAAAGACACGTCCGCCTCAAGGTAGCGGCCCAGAATATTTCCAATTGATTCAAAACGATGGGAATTCCAAAACTACATCGGAAGGCCCAAAAGTCTTACCCAAATGGGTTCCTCGTCTACCCTCTCATGCTTCGCATCAAAGGTGGGTGTCCAACATTTGAGGAGGGGCGGGGTAGTAGGAATGCTCCAGACCTTCTTAAGTGCCCAATTCACCTCAACTGAAGAAGAAAAGACAAATGCGAACCACCCCCTAGTGAGTAACCTGATATGGGGCATCTTGGTGAGCTCTGGGAGCTAGTAAGTGTGAACCCAACTTTTGAGGTATGTCATGCCTAGTTTTTTCCCTCTAACCTAACCCACCACTGCACGTTCTGAGAAATCCAGGACCTTGTCCATAGCCACGTCCTCCCTGAAAGCGAGTCACCCTGCCACCAGTCTTTCCTTTGTACATCGAAAATATTTTGTCGGTCGGCCTTTCGAGTTGTGATGTGTTTTGTGAGTGTGTTCCCCCTTTTGGATGGAGGAGGAGTTCCTTTAGAGAGCAAAGGGAGAGGCCAACAGACAGTCTGATTGAATAGTAGGGTTGGTTATTCTGCGCTCCAACCCGATAGTCGGAATGTCCAGTTGGTCGGTTGCCTCCAAGAAATCTGAGGGAGAGAAGTCTTGTGTGGCCGTGAGATCTACTATGGCCCCATTTTGTGGTTCGATAACCCGGGAATCAATAAAATCCATGAAGGAGTCACTTATACCCAATGAATACTCCCCCACCACCATAAGTCCCAAGCTACCACCAAAAACGCTAGCTGGTTCGGAGTCGAAAGGAAGACTCCCACCCCAAACTTCGGGCAAGACCATTCTAGTAGTCTGATGGTCAAACGAGGTTATCAGACCTAGCCAGTCCACCGCCGAGAAATCTGAGCCTCCAGATACCCCACCGCGTGTCTGTAGACCTGCTCTGGTGCCCATCATAGCGGGCCCTGTGGAGTTAAAGGAAGTGCCCACTTGTCATTTGTCAGAGATCAACTGGGTGTCTGTGCAAAGGAGAGATGCCCTACAATTGCTAAGAAAAGGTAGGGTTCTTGTCTTGTATTGTCTACAAGCTCCGGGAAAGCCTATAACCGTGTCCTAAAACAACAACATCCTCAATAAATGATTTAGATAATTATTAATATAATACAATTTATTTTAATAAATAATTTCATATGGTTTAGTATTTGAAATAATGATATGATGCAAATGATATACATTTAAATCTTAATAAATATTAAGCTATATAATAATGTGTGCTTGAAGTATTGAAATGAAATGAAATTGTGATATTGTTAAAATAAACTTATTAATTTGCCACACTTGTAAAATGATCATCATTAAAAATAATAATCATATGCCGGGGAAGTAGAACATATACAACTTACAAATGATTGATATATTTATGGGCGATATATTGATTGTTGTTTGAATCCTTTTATTAAAATTTTGATTACACTTTTACAATGTCTTTTCATTTTT
>ML782601.1:530600-579496 GCA_009831015.1 Picea engelmannii | reverse complement strand
AAAAAAAAAAAAGTGGAGCCTGCTATATTAGATAAACAAAAATAACAAAGTATACAGAAGAGTAGGTCTGGAGCCACACAAAATGCTGCCGATTATCGGAAACCAGCATATGTAGAGGGCAAGTAGCAATAGCATAAAAAACAAAATAACAGAGTGACATCTGTCCTGCCCGTAGGAAACCAGAACAGATGTCAAAGGTTCTAAGTGCACATAAAACATTAAGATCATAAAACTAGAAACCGAGATGGCATATAAAGAAACCTAAGTGCCGGGTGACCTGTCATCCTTGCTGGCATGCCGCGTGGTCCCTGCCAGGATGGCGAAAGCTTGCACGCATAGGGGACATCTCCTTTTGGCAGGCGCACTGGAGAATGCGTCAAAGAGCATGTCCATGCGCTGACCCATGAGGAGAGCCCGGTATTCCAAATCCGACAGGTGCCCACAAATGTCTATCATCAGATCCAGGTGCTCATCCCAGATGAGCGAATTATGCATGCTGCCACCCACGTCCTCCGCTGCTTCAGAACCCGCATCGTGCCCCTCCTGCTCCACATTACCCTCTGCGCCCTCCTGCTCCACGATAGACTCTGCGTCCTTCAAACCTGCGTCTATCGCCTGTGTACCTTGGCAACTGCAAGTATCGTCCCCAGGCCATGGAATTTCCTCCACGATACAGCCGGGGGTATCATCAAGCAAGGTCGGACTAGGCTTGCAGGCCTCCTGAGGGGTCGCCACTCGAGACTGCACAGGGAACGACATGTCCTCCATGGACGGATCTTCAACCACAATACAGGGGGGAAATTCCCCCTCAGGACCACCTTTCTGCAAAGCTTCCGACTCGTACCCTTTAACATGTTGACTGCTACCAACACCAGGCTCTGCTATAAAGGCAAGCCGCGCCCTTCTTTTAGCCCTTTTTTTCTTTCTGAGAATGGACGTCGCCAATGCCAAGGCACATTCCAGCTCTTCCTTACGACGCCTCTGTGCCTTATGGGCCTCCCATGCCGTGCCACGACGAGGTCTGCCTCGCTTCCTGGCCATGAAGGAGGAGCAGGGCGAGTGTAGGTGAAGGCCAATTGACCCAAGGCAATGTGTATTCAATTGCAAGTTAAGGCGCAAAGCGCGGACGAGCAAGCTCTGCCACGAGGCAGTCAAAAGGAGATGCAGAAAGAATGTTGGACCGCGCCCGAGCAACCAGAGTATAAACGAGATACAAAGTCGCACCAGAGCATCACGGTGTATGCTAAACACAATGAGAATTGGGCTGCACCCGTGCATCCATGCAGAACTCGGAGCCGAGGCGAGTGCAGACCCACCCTGTCCGGGCAGACTAAAAGCCAAATGATCAAGAGCTGAGCCCATCCTTTCTCCTTTAACTCTGGCCGTCCTGGAAACACTGCAAACGTTAATGCTCGCTCGTGGGAAGGGTCTCTCCGTCCTTCCCCTGCATCTATATCCGTCCTCCATGGTTAATACATGCGCGTGGGTGGCGGTTTATGTCATTTATGCCTGGGCCGAGTGGAAATCCACCTGTGACCCCTGGGCGACGTGTCACCCCATCCGGGGATTTATGCCTTTTTTAAAAAGGGCATAACTTTCACATTTGAAATCTGTTTTCAATATCATTTTTTTGAACCACCTATTTCTTTTAGAGCTTTCCATCTAAATAGTCATTTTTCAGCTTTTGAATCCATAGTATCTACATATTTTAATATGGCTTCTCCAAGTGATATTTTTCTTATTATTACCAATTGCTTCTCATGGAAATCACATATGGAGGATCTACTAAGAAGTAAAGGATTGTATTAGATTACCTTGGGAAAAGAACAAGTCCCCACTGATACCGAAAATAAATCCAAATGATATAATAAGAATGACTAAGCACTGGACTAATTGGAGTGTCTATCTCTCCTAATTTGCAATTTCACCTTTAAGGAATTGATGAACCAGATGAAGCCTAGGCTAAGCTAGAATCCATATTTGGTAAACATAAAGCCTAGGCTAAGCTAGAATCCATATTTGGTAAACATAATATGATTTGAGCCCACCAGATTGAAAATTGAATCATTACTTTAAGTCTAAATGATTTCTCTTACATTGAAGATTATTTATCTAAGTTCAAAACACTTAGAATTTTATGTCAAGACTGTAAAATATATATGAAAGATGACTGATGATATATTTTATTCTTGCTAAGCTTGGTAGTGCATATTATGTCTTTGTATCTACCTTTTATGTCACCAAAGAAGATCTAGGGGTTGCTTGCCAAGCTCCCACTCTTGAGTCTTTTTGTGATTCTCTAATTGGAGAGCAAGATAAGCTCTTGTGACTTAGAGTGATCAACACTACAGGTACATATAAAAAATTTGGAGTGGTCTAGTAGAAAGATAAAATCAATCGTCCAAAGATGCAACATATTTGCAACAACAAAAAGAAAAACAAGGGTCCAAAACACTCTTAGCCAACTTCTACTCCCAATGGTGACAAAGGAAAAAAACAAAAAGTAAGAAAGACTGACATGCATTGCAACTTTTGTGGGTGAGATGGTCATCTTGTGTTTAAATGTTTTAAAAAGATGGAAACCTTAGAAGTAACAATAAAGAAGCACACCATCAATCTTGATTCTTCTTTGTAACACTCATGTTTCTCCCAGTTTGTAAATATAACTATATTGGCCAAGAGACTATGGAAAACTCGATATGTGTGAATGTTTAATTTGATGAACCTTTGTATAAAAGGTCAATGAATGTAATTTTTGTTATTAAGAGAAAATGGATAAGTGTTGCATAACTGCTGAAAAGGGGGTTTGCCAAGAGAGACCACATATGCTATGAAAGAGATGGTGAGGGGAATCAGGAATGGTTGAGATAACCCCCACCAAACCAATACCTTGATGGATTTAATTGCTCAGGACCAGAACAATCCTTTGACCCAGGACTGAATTACAGTCAGGGTTGTAGGTGGGAATACCTCCTCAAGAGTTAATGAGGTGATGGGGTAGAGTGCCCATCTATAAGGATTTTAGACTTGACCACGTACTGGGAATTACGAACACACACAATCTTGTTGAGGAAGGAAAGAAAGGAAGGCGTGGTGGGAAGAGGTAGTTCTGCAAAGAGAAGCAGAGAGGAGAGAATAAGCTCTTGGGTTCGAGGAAGAACTGAGAAACGAGAGTGTTCTGGTTGAAGGAAGTGGCTAGAAGGGTTATGCTAAAAGCTGATAAACGAGACTGGTGAGTGATTGAGGAAGTACTCAGGCAAACCTCTTTTCTTGGTATATAGAAAAGTTGTTGCCAAAGATCCTATGGGAGGAGGAGAGTAACCTCCATCCCTAACTCTTGTTGAGCTAGAATAAAGGATTCTATCTCAGAGCATCATGGTCTAGCTCGGGGGTGGCTAGTGTTAAATTCATTAGGAGTGACTGAGCCTATGGTTGGGTGGAAACATGCACCCCTTTCAACAGTCACATCACGTTGTCTGGTTCTGATAAGTGTTTTCATACTTTATGCATTGAAATAGAATGATAGATGAAGGCATGTATTTATCTCTCTATAGATGGTTTTTGTATTGAATAGTCAAGTTATGTGTATGCACTCATCATCTTGTGAACTTATGCTTTTGATTGATTTTTTATGTGCCTTGACTTAGCCCTCGAGGTGTCATGGGACGTAAACCGATAGGACGCCTGAGATAGAAAGTATTGAGTCAATCTGGACATGTCCTTCTGAAGAGGATATATTCTTCAAAATCCTTGTTGTGCAACTGGGATATCATGCCCAAGTCCTTAACAACTTCTTGATGAAGAGATTCGTGTCTAACTTGCGAGAGTTAGAAGGACCCATATGACCAATGTCTAGGAAACCTATGCTAAGCCTAAGGGAGCTAAGTCCTTATGGCTTCAGAGCTCCGGAAGTTCGGGACTTCAGAGTATTGTCGACCCTAATAGCCACAGACTGGCTGAAGGTGACCGAGAGTTATGATTATCTGTAAGGTTGACCAACGTTGGGTGGTTTCCCTAGTGGTTAGATGAAGCTATCTTACCTATTGGAATAAATATTGAAAATTTCTAAACTTAGTGTCTTTCACCAAAATTTATGTTAGTTGCACTAGTTAGTTTTAGAACCTTGTCGCCTGGTGTAAGCTTGTGTAACCATTAAGTCCTTGCGCCATTCAGTACAAACCTTTCTGCTGCAGTAAAAACTCTAAACCTATTGCCATTTTCACCGAACTTCTCTACTGTCAAAATCTCAAAGCTTTAAAGTTTCGCAAGGTCTCCTATTGGTCTTAGTTCACAATTCCTCGATTGTCAAAATAAGTCTAAAGTGTAAAATTACAAAAAAGAAAAAACCAAACTACAAAGTTTTGTTTTTTATATTATTTTAAAATTATTTTATATAATTTTAAATTAATATTTTAGAGTTTGGTAAAAAAAAGAAGAGAAAATTGTTGATATACCCAAGCCTTTGCACCTTTTATAAAAGTTATTGGGTCAACTACTCTTCACGTCCAATCTCTAAACTAGCTACCAAAAGCCATACAGATGCCAAGTCACAAGACAACTCATACAAAACTCCAAGGAGAGAATCCACAGGAGCACCAGGGCCAAACACCCGCGATATGACACCAGTCGACCGAGACCAAGCGCTCAAGCGCCACACATTAAGTCACATGGAGGAGGAGCTCACAAGGAGGCCCAAAAATAGTTCAATACACTCTAAGAAAATCACTAGAACATGGTTATACATAAGCGCTACATTCCTTTCAGGATTTTGACCATCGGAGGAATTCTAATAAGCCACTCCTCCTTTCCCCCGAAGCATGAAGGCCCGAAATCGAGGTTCCAGCCTTACACATCAAATGCTGATGGGTTAAACGTTCCAGTTGTCGAATGAAAATGCCCTCTGTCAAAAACAAAAAGGGGCAGAAGCCGAGCTTCCGAGTATTCACGCGCAAGTGGAAAAGGAAGAGATAATAACATCAATGAGAAGATACATAAGGGAGTTGGATGGGTTTCTAAACACATTATCATGGGCACCCTCAACCTGGTTAGCTCATTGCATGGTAACTGCTTGATGGAAAATTTATAATTCCATATATTCAATTTGTGGTTATGCACACAAGAAAGAAATGCCCAAAAATTGCCAAAGAGTTATTGTGGGTTATTAGCAGCAATACCTTAATGTGAAAATGGTACATAAATGATAATTCCATTGCCTATAGTAATGAATCCAGAGGATGTTGCTGTAATTGGAGTAGATGAGCATTTGAGAAGACTCGAGAAACAATTTTTTCATGGCCGTATGGTTCTGGCTCGCAGCCTTAGGACAATGGTGCCCAATGCCATATATTTAATGAGCAAGCCAAGAGAAAAGGGTCAAAGGTTTACTGATATAGACATGTTTGAGTGGCACTAGTACTATTCAATAACAGTCTTTGGAAACTTTTTCTTTTTCCCAATTGTTTCCCATATGCAGAGAAACATCTAGTGCAACGAGGACCATCCAACAAGAATTTAAATATGGATACTGATGCCAGAGATAGATCTGAGTAATGACTGGAGGTAGACTTGTACTTGTGGATTTCGAGATGCAAAATTCATAGTTTTGGGCTATTTGGTGAATGTCTCAAGGGCATATTACAGATTGTTGGACAAGGAGTACATAACAAGAAGAAATATCTTTCTTTTTGCAACAAATCCATATCACTAATATGAAGGATACTGGATTTGTATCTCATGAAAGGAAACAAAGCATGACAACTTTAACATACATAGAAAAGTGTTACAACAGTCAACAAAAACAATCATAGTGCCAATGACTATGGTAACTGTAACGAATATATGTTGAACAAAATATAGTAAATACATCCGGGAACAAACGAAGATTCAGACGAAGCACCAACACCTCCAATTGAAAACTAATAATGTATGCATATTGTTAAGATCGTGTTCTATTTTTAGGCAGAGGTTGTGGGTAACCCAAGGGTTTTTTCAGTTGAGAATTTTTTTATATAAATAAATAGATTGTAGATCTATTTAGGATAGGGGGAACAACTTGAGAGCCTTTTGGGGGCTGGGTTTGTAATGCCATTTCTTTCAGCAAATCTAGAACAAAATGCCAAGAGATTCTATACCTCGTCACTATGTAATTCTTTCTTTGCTTGTATTGTTTTCTCAGGTTTACATTCAATATTTATTCCTTCTTTTACATATTTAGCTTGTAATGAATCTAATTCAGTAATACCTCTTCTATATTCATTTATTGGGCAGCCTTTTAGGTTCAACTTTTCCTCTGTTTACGATGTGAGCAAAACAAGACCCATAGCTTGATCGTTTCTGCCTAGATTACAAGTTATATATATGCATGTTTGTCTTTCGAAGTTATTTGTCATTCCTTTGTTGAAATAAAGATTGGACTTATCAGAATTAGATACCTAACTCTTTGTTTCAGTCTCCTTCATCCTCTATCTTCTATCCATCTTCCTTATTTTAATTAAATTAGGGAAAAGAGGTCATGTCTCTTCGTTTTTGATCTATAAATGAGTGAAAGGCTTGTTTCAGACCTAGTTCTAGAAGCCTCATATGACTGATCAATCGACAAATAATGATTTCATTTAAAATGTGCTAAGGCTTGGATCTATTACAGCCCAGAGTCGACTCTTGCGACAACATTTTCTGGCGCCACTGCCGAGGACGAAGGAACAAAGTTATCTTCCCTGGGATACGACAAAAAGTTTAGATCTATTCCTTGATGGTGAACAAGGGATAGGCATTCAATTGGCTATGATCATTCACCTAGAGACTCCTTGGTTAGAAGACTCTACATGATTCACTAGTGATTCCACTGGTCTCAAAATGTCGAGTTCGTTCGCTGCTCGGATTGCTGCGAGGTTTTCTCCTCTGGACTGTACAAATGTTTATGATTTTCCAAACATTGTTCTAGACATTAAAATTTGGGAAGATGTCCTTCCTAAATTTGGAGGATATGAGGACAACAATCCTACTCAACACTTGTTTGAATTCCACAAGTTCATGGATGAATTAAATGTACATCATGAAGATGTCCTCATGAAACTGTTTATGTTTCCGTTGGAAAGAGATGCTAGACTCTGGTATAAATATTTACCCCATTCCAATATTCCTTCATTGAAATATTTTCGCACACTTTGTCATCAACAATTCTATTTAGCTGAAATCCTTTTTGAAGATTGCTGCAATATAGAATTCATAAGACAAAAATATCAAACAAATCCTCTTGAAGAGGAGGAAGAAATATCAGAAATTTCTCAAGTCGATGAATATAATCAGTATGAGGAAGAGATGGCTAATAAAGAAACATAATATGATAGCTCTTGTGATCATATTCAAGAAGAAGATCAAACCAAACTCCATGAAGATGAAGCGGAAAGGCCAGAAGGCCTCCAAACCGATCGCAACCATATTTGCTGCAGTGATGAGGAGGAAAATGCATTTTTAGATGAAGAGCTAGATTCAAGCTCATTCATATATGACTCCATTTTTAATTCTTCTTTTCAAGAGAAATACATTCATAACGAGTTTTTTAATATTAATGATGCTAAAAATGGTTTAATTTTACAACATGATGATGAAATCGTTGGTTTAAATATTAAATAATACCAACAACTTATGGAAGGTCATATACAATCACTGTTTGCTGATATAGAACATAGTGATTTTTCTATGCCAGAATCCCTTACTTATCAGTTTCATGATCAAGTAAAGGCCCTTAAATATGACGAATTGTATGTCGCCAAAAAGCCATTTCATGAAGAGTTTCAGGAGGATTGTAATAATCCAAATGTAATAGAGATTTTAGGTATGATCACTGTTGTAAATCCTCATGAAAATCAGTCCGTGGATATTCAACCATCTTTGCTAGATGCTCACAAAACAAAAAATTTCGAAAGTCGATGTTCCGGAACGTGCTATGAGCAGCATGTTTATGATGAGTATCCAAAAGAGCAAGAAGAGAAGATTTCTTTTCCATCACACACAAAAATTTATGACAGTCTTCCTTTGTTTGATGAATATGATGAAAGTGTTTCTGAATATGATGAGCAACAAGAGACTTTGGTTCAACAGGAAAGCAATCGACAACATCATGAAATAAATCATCCTATGTATGACAACTATCAAGAATATATTTGGACAACAGATGAAAGACATAAGCAGGGGTTACTGAAACAATTGATCTCTCTTCCCTGTTTAGCAACTATTGAGCAACAAACCAGTAAGTTTCAATGCGACATTTTTGCACTAGAAGAAGAAAAAATCAGCAGTGCACAAAGGCATTTCATACAACTTTCTCAACAGGAGGAAGTATGGATTAACTGCAAAAGTGGTATATCTCTCCCCTTCTACGACCGAGTAGTAGTTTATATGGAGTCAAAATGGGGCATTGAATTTTTTATTTCCAACTTCTTGAAGTCTAAATTTCAAAATCGTAAGTGCCTGCTCCCAGGGTACATTCTGAAATTTGCAGCTGCTTTTGTCTTTTTTTTTCTCAAAGATGGAAGCATAATTAAGTTTGTTAGTCGGACATTTGCTTGGTTGATTTGGAAATTTTCCTATACTTGAACAAAGTAGTGATATCAGTTAGAGTAGGCGATGTATATAAATAAGCTTGACTTCGAGCATTAGAGTACAACGATGGTTTTCAATATGTTTTCAGTTTAGTTTGGCATCCATTATGGTTTTTATTTAAGGCATTACGATTCCATAGCCCAATGAATGCATAATAAGTTTTTGTTTCGGAAAGGAACAAGTAAAGTGACATGGTTCAAATTTTGATAAGGATGATTTTAGGTTGCCCAATGGATGAAGGCATGTCATCTACTGTTCTTGGCGCTTTACAGGAAAGCACCATCCCTAGATGGAGCCTATGTTGGAACAAATATTGAAAATTTCTAAACTTAGTGTCTTTCGCCAAAATTTATGTCGGTTGCGCCAGTTAGTTTTAGAACCTTGTTGCCTGGCATGAGCTTGTGTAACTATTAAGTCCTTGCGCCATTCGACGCAAACCTTTCCGCTGTAGTAAAAACTCTAAACCTATCGCCATTTTCTCCGAACTTCTCTATTGTCAAAATCTCAAAGCTTTAAAGTTTCCCAAGGTCTCCTATTGGTCTTAGTTCACAATTCCTTAATCATTGAAATAAGTCTAAAGTGTCAAATTACAAAAAAGAAAAAACCAAACTACAAAGTTTTGTTTTTTATATTATTTTATATAATTTTAAATTAATATTTTAGAGTTTGGTAAAAAAAAAAGAAGAGAAAATTGTTGATTTACCCAAACCTTTGCACCTTTTATAAAAGTTATTAGGTCAACTACTCTTCACGTCCAATCTCTAAACTAGCTACCGAAATCCATACACATGCCAAGTCACAAGATAACTCATACAAAACTCCAAGGAGAGAATCTATGGGAGAACCAAGGACAAACACCTGCAATATGACACCAGTCGACTGAGACCAAGCGCTCAAGCGCCACACATTAAGTCACATGGAGGAGGAGCTCACGAGGAGGCCCATAAAGAGTGCAATACATGCCAAGAAAATCACTAGAATAGGGTTATACATAAGCACCATGTTCCTTTCGGGATTTTGACCGTCGGAGGAATTCTAATAAGCCACTCCTCCTTTCCCTCGAAGCCCGAAGGCCCGAAATCGGGGTTCCAGCCTTACGCATCAAATGTCCATGGGTTAAACGTTCTAGCTGTCGAATGAAAACACCATCTGTCAAAAACAAAAAGGGGCAGAAGTCGAGATTCTGAGTATTCACGCACAGGTGGCAAAGGAAGAGATAATAACATCGATGAGAATATGCAGAAGAGAGTTGAACGGGTTTCTAAATGCATTATCATGGGCACCCTCACCCTGGTTAGCTCATTGCATGGTAAATTATCGATGGAAAATTTATAATTCCAGATATTCGATTTGTGGTTATGCGCACAAGAAAGAAATGCCCAAAAATTGCCAAAGAGTTTTTGTGGGTTATTAGAAGCAATACCTTAATGTTCAAATGGTAAATAAATGATAATTCCATTGCATGTAGTAATGAATCTAGAGGATGTTGTTGTAACTGTAGTAGATGAGCATTTGAGAAGTCACGGGAAACAAATTTTTCATGGTCGTATGGTTCTGGTTCGCAGCCTCAGGACAATGGTGCTCAATGTCATATATTTAATGAGCAAGACAAACGAAAAGGGTCAAAGGTTTACTGATATAGACATGTTCGAGTGGCACTAGTATTGTTCAATAACAGTCTTTGGAAACTTTTTCTTTTTCCCAATTGTTTCCCATATGCAGAGCAACATCTAGTGCAACGAGGACCATCCAACAAGCATTTAAATATGGATAGTGATGCCAGAGATAGATCTGAGTAATGATTGGAGGTAGACTTGAACCTATGGATTTCGATCTACAAAATTCGTAGTTTTGGGCTATTTGGTGAATGTCTCAAGGGAATATTATAGACTGTTAGACAATGAGTAGATAACAAGAAGAAATATCCTTATTTTTGCAACAAAGCCACATCACTAATATGAAGGATACTGGATTTGTATCTCATGAAAAGAAACAAAGCATGGAAGCTTTAGCAGACATAGAAAAGTGTTACAACAGTCAACAACAACAATCATAGTGCCAATGACTATGGTAAATGTAATGAATATATGTTGAACAAAAGATAGTAAATACATCCATGAACAAACAAAGAGTTAGACGAAGCACCAACACCTCCAATTGAAAACCAATAACGTATGCATACTGTTAAGATTGTGTTCTATTTTTAGGCAGAGGTTGTGGGTAACCCAAGGGTTTTTTCAGTTGAGACAAATTTTGTATAAATAAATAGATTGTAGATATATTTAGGATAGGGGGGAACATCTCGAGAGCCTTTTGGGGGCTGGGTTTGTAATTCCATTTCTTTCAACAAATCTAGAACACAGTGCCAATAGATTCTATACCTCGTCACCGTGTAATTCTATCTTTTCTTGTGTTGTTTTCTTAGGTTTACATTCAATCTTTCTTCCTTCTTTTACATATTTAGCTTTTAATGACTCTAATTCAGTAATACCTATGCTATAGTCATTTATTGGGCAGTGTTTTAGGTTAAGATTTTCCTATGTTTATGCTGTGAGCAAAACAAGACCTATAGCTTGACTGTTTCTTCCTACATTACAAGTTATATATATTCATGTTTGTCTTTCAAAGTTATTTGTCATTACTCTGTTGAAATAAAGATTAGAATTATCGGAATTAGATACCTAACTCTTTGTTTCAGTCTCCTTCATCCTCTATCTTCTATCCATCTTTCTTATTTTAATTAAATTAGGCAAACAAGGTCATGCCTCTTCGTTTCTAATCTATAAATGAGTGAAAGGCATGTTTTAGACTTGGTTCTAGAAGCCTCATATGATTGATCAATCGACAAATAATGATTTCATTTAAAATGTGCTAAGTCTTGGCTCTATTATAGCCTAGGGTCGATTCTTGCGACAACATTATCGACTAAATTAGGATCCAACTCCCCATCACGAAGTAGTGCGAGCCACTGATCGAGAATGTTGTGGGGGTTCACTCAGTCGTTGGATATACACCGAGACGACTTCGGCGAAGTCCCAATTCAGAAGAATGGATACGTTATAGCATCAAACTTCCTTAACGTTGAAGTTACAAAGTAAAGGAGAGTCGTAGATTTGGGGAGATCGTTTGGAGCCTCGCCTACCATTCGATCATTTAGGAGGGGGGACCCACACATGGTACTTCGACGAAGTCCTGTTTCCGGAGAATGGAGTGGTACTAAAGACACAACTCTCGAAGGCCAGAGTCGCGAAGTAATGTGGATCGTGGATCTAAGGATACCTCGGGATCCCTCTCAATTGTTCAATCGTGGGGATGCGTGTATCATGTCGAGAACACATGGGGGCCCACGTGTCGAGTGACAACATTGCCAGGTGTGGAAACCTCATGGTATGGTAAGGCGATGTTGGTGACCTGAGGCAGGTGTAACGCATTATTACCGGGGTGTTTTGGGATGACAGGTGTCCCTCTAGGAGT
Organism: Picea engelmannii; assembly: GCA_009831015.1. NCBI lineage: Eukaryota > Viridiplantae > Streptophyta > Pinopsida > Pinales > Pinaceae > Picea > Picea engelmannii. The sequence continues at coordinate 567,421 of ML782601.1, read as the reverse complement.
GGCCCAACAATGGGACCCAAGGGACCCTTGAGAGGAAGTTACAATCCGTAGATCTCTAAGGTTATGTGGACATCCTTGGACCATTAGATCTATGTCGAGGTCGGTCCGGCATTGACCACATTAGGAGGACAGGGGTGTTGTAACGTCAAAACCCTTGAAGGTCGATTTCACAAAGTAATGAGGAAAATCGATCCTTGAATCCTTCAGGATCCCTCTTTGTTGTTGGTATACAGGGGATGCGTGGCGCTAGATCCTTTAGTTCAGAGACTAGGCACTCCGGGGGATTTAAAGTGTGGTGTGTTGATAAGCTCTGAATTCCGAAGTGAAGCGAGCCATCGATTAGAGGACGCTTCAGGACTTTTCCTAACCATTAGATCTAAGCTGTGGTCAGCCCGACACTAACCAACTCTGGGAGAAAGGAGAAGTTTACACCATGAAACCCCCGAAATCCGAATTTACGAAGCGGTGGAGGCCATCTATCCCGGGGGTTACGTGGACCTACCTTAGCTACGAGATCAAAGGGAATGAAAGACGATCAGTCCTGAGTGACACGACACAGTGATGTCACCGAGGGTGATGTGTGCCAAGTTTGATGTGCCACTTGTCACTCGAATTCATGTGTATCACATACCCTATAGACCCATTGTAACGTGACATGTGTTACCCTTGGCCCCTTCTACGTGTCATCCCCTGTTACGAGCCCACTTAGCCAAAATGGTTGGTGAAGTGACCGGAACTCTGGGAGTCCGGGACTGTGGACTCTAGAGGATTTGGGGTGTAGTATTATAGAGACACCAAAAGGCCCGAAGGTTGGAGCCACGTGGAAAGCTTACGGGAATTCGGGACTCCGGGAGGTCTCGTGCGTAGATAGTAAAGAGGCGTTCAATGTCGAAGTGTCAAAGCACTGAAGAGATGAATTCCTTTACAACCGATATATTAGAAGGGGGTTAAGCTTGTCGTTGGTTAGTAGGAGGATTTGATTAAGAGGAAAACAAAATTATGATGCCCCACCCCTTAAAAGAGAATTTAGGGGTAGAGTGTGTTACAAATTGGTATCAGAGCATGGTTACAACACTTGGCATACTTGGGCTCATGGACAAGTTTCTTAAAATCCATGTTTAAATGACGTTTAAGGGTTGACACCTTATCTTACCTCTTTCCTAAAGAGTCTGGTTAAAATTTTACTGAAGAAAAGAATGAAACTTTCTATTGTGTGTGTGTATTTAATAAATATGAACTGTGTGTTGTTCATAAACTAATATATTGTTGGCTAACATCAAGTGTTTTTTCAACACTCAAGCAATCAGTAAATCGCAGGAAACTACAAGTATAAAGGATGGTGACGTGCCATGAAGTGGGGGATGGCTCCCACAATAGAGACAAATATTATGATGAAAGGAGCATGGTGGAAACCCCTCTGGATATGACTGAAAATGTAAAGATCTTCTTGGCCGAATTATAGAGTTGCAAGGCTGACAACGAGATATTGATAAAGGAGCAAGAAAAAAACCCGGATATTAATGCAGTCTTGTTGCAGAGCTTATCCAATATATAGAGGCAACTGCAACGTGGACCCACAACCAGTCATGTGGACTGACGACATACAAAGATAAGTCAAAGTCCACCTGAGATACAAAAATGTGGTCCCATAAGTGGCCCCACTAGGAGGAGTACCTCAAGGAAGGTCTAACCTAGAGGCAGGAGACACTCATTGGGAGATTCCTCTGAAGAGGAAGCTGGCAACTCCGATGGATATTCTAGTAGAAAAACTAGCTCACATTCTCAAAGGAAAGGAAAGAAGTGAAAGCATTCCAAAATTCACAATCCTGAAGAATTCAAGAAATCCAAACCACCCTCTTTCGATGGAGAGATTAAGAAAGGGGAAGAGGTCGAATCTTGGCTTATTGGTTTAAAGAAGTACTTCGGATTCCATGACTACTCTGAAAACTTGAAGGCTCGAATAGCCATCCTCAACCTGAATGGGAAGACCTTAGGAATGTGACAGGTGTTAGAATATAATGGATGTGCTTGTTTAACCATAGACAATATCACTATTTTCACCCAACCATAGGCCGAAGCCACCCCCGAGCACCTTAACCTTGATAGAGAATCATTCTGGAAGCAAACCCTAGGCTAGATAACCAAACAAGATAGCACACCTCTCTCTAAGGATAGCACACCAAATAGGAGTAACAAGAGTTGGTTAGAGAGTCCAAACCATAACCAAGAGAGAGTCTAGGCCAAAACCGAAATATGCTAGCTACAACAGCTACAACGACAACTCTCCTCCAAACTTGTGCACAAACTAGCCAACTCCAGTGCGCACAAGTGCTGCTTCTGCAGTTCTGAGAGTACCTGCCAGAATGAAGACTAACCTCCTGTATTTATACTAAAACTGGCAAACTGCCTGGGCCGACTTCTCATTCTGGGTGACTATTTACTTATTATATAATATTTCCTTTAGCCGAATTATTCTCTTGGAGGCTAATAACCTAATGCACATTATCCTCTTGAGCTGACTTGTCTTCTAGGTTTATTAGCCAACTAATTTAGGGTTTCTTCTTGCTTCCCAGAATATTCTATTCTCGTCAGGTTTACACGTGGAGGTAAATACCTCCCGCAACTAATATAATATCAACACTCCCTCTTAGCTAGGGAGGTATTGAAGGTAATGGTCTTGAGCACAAACATACCATTCACCCGGTAGCATCAACATAGTCATATAGATTATCTCATGACTAGATCATGAGCACCATAATCACTATCAGTGTCATCAACTGCATCATCTCTCGAAACCATACTCCATCTGAGTAATCATACATGATGCTGGATAAGTCACTCACTCCACAGAGTGACATAAGAGCCATTCTTCTAATCTGGACATATGTCCTAGAAGAATAAATGTTCTGAACCATTTTCTGTGTGGGAAATCTCCGTCCATTGATCATCCATCTAGATGATAATCATTTCCAACACTAGTTATAGTCTTCAAGGCGATCGAAAAAATGTCATTCAATAGAACACAACTGTGTCTATCCATAGTAGTACACCACTACAATCCAGTGGTACACTTCCATACCATGTAGCACAAAGATAATTTATCAGTGACATATAGTCACAATTAGTGGAACACATCCACTACAATAGTATACAGTCTCCATAACAATCATATCATCAACCTACATAGAAAACATTGTTATGATATATAAACTGAATCATCTAGGCCATTCTTCCACTCACATCTGTGAGTTATGGAAGAGCATCTTCCCTAAGAAAGTAAAACATGAACGATGAGTTATCTGGACTATTATTCTCAAGCAAGGAAGAATAACTGTCTCGATATCTGAGCCTAGACCATTAACCTATCTAGGCCATTCCTCCAACAGTAAGCAAAGTGAAACCTGGAGAGAATGAATCTGCCCTAGGGAATGCATGTCCCTGATTGCTGAACCTGGACCATTCGCCTATCTGGGAAATTCCTCCGGCACTAAACAAGGTGCAACCTGGAGAGAATGAATCTTCCCTAGGGAATGACTGTCCGAACCATTTCCTAAGGAAATGACTGTCCTGCACCAACCTCCAAAACAAACCATTCTTCGAAACTGATCACAACTATGATCTTTGAAAGAATGACTATCCAGCGAGGCAGACCAGTCTTCTTGACTACTATTGAGAGTGACCGCCAAGAAGAGAGACTGTCCTAGACCATTCCCTATGTTAACCATAAGGGGAATCACTGCCTATGGTACATCAACAATCCATCGAACCATTTTCATTATGAAAATGACTGTTTGATCTAGACCATTTTCTGAACTGGAAAATGCCTATCTGTCAAAAATCTCAAACTACTTTCCGAACTGGAAAGGAACTTCTCATCCTGGACCATTTTTCGAACTGAAAAATGATTGTCCATAAATCAATAACACATCAGTGCTCCCTCCCAACCTAGGAGTCATCTCTTCCTTTTTAAATAAGCAAGTCGTCTCCACGAGATCCAACTTGAGTACACAAACTCTTTCATCTTGAACATAGGCTTTACCAAAATGTTTTCTTATCTTCTCATCTGTGGAGATATATATTGGAGAGCCACTTCTCCTTTCAGGACTTCATCACAGAGAATGTAATGCTTGATCTCAATGTACTTCAGTCTTTCTGGAACATTGGTTTTCTGAAGGCTTCATATAGCTCTGATCATCATAGTTGAATTCAACTCTTTTGTTTCCTACTAGCTCATAACATCGTGGCAAGGGTCAAACTTGGAACATATCCAAGTGGTACTTCTTCTGTCATCATGAGAGATTTGTCATGGATTGGAAATCCATCATCCTTGAGTTCTGAGTAACCATTCTAATACAATATCTTTGTTATAGAAGGTTTTTCACCACGCTTTTGTTGTGCATTGGAGGCTCCGCACCAAGTTGTTTGAATCCATACAAAACCTTCTTCCATCTGCATACAAGAGTCTCTTCTTGGTATACCTCAAATCCTTGAGGTTGTTCTACATACGTTCTTTCTTCAATTATTCTAGAGAATAGTCTTTGCATTCATCTGATGTAAACTCCAACCCATGGATATTGTAGATGATATAATGGCTCATGTAGAGGAATGTTTGGTTTACTAGAACAAGTAATCATCATAGTCTTCTCCCTCCATCTGGGAGAAACCTCTAGTTACGGATCTCATAATGCTTACATTCATAAGTCTTCCATACACCGTTCTTCATCACAACTTTCATTTCCTCTGCTTGATTTCTTTTAGTGAGTTCAGGTCAGGTTAGTATTCTTGTGATTCTCGATACAATGACTGGTTGTTCTGTCTTTTCTTTCTCTTTTGGAATCTTCACGACCTTATGTTTTCCATTAGCTCTTGGGTCCATGGATATTTTCTATAGATTCCATGCCCTGAAGATTCTGACTTCTTCCTTTCATCATGGAATCATGGATGTGGATGAACAACCGGGGATACTTTGAGGTTTTTTTCCAAAGAAGGCTTATTATAAAGTCAAACTGAACATGTGTTGTTTTTCATGGCTTCCACTATTGATGGGAACATGGATAGATACTTCATCATCTTCAATGGATCATACTATTAGGATTAGCTCCCTCCTTATCCTTGCTTCATGCATGAATGCATGCTCTTCTTTTGGAATTCTGTAATCAACTCCCTCCAACTAAGAGAGCCCACGCTTCTGTTTACATCCTTATTGCCTTTTGCAAAGTGTCATAAGTCTTTTTCCAATTTCCTCTTGTTTGCTGACTTCTTTCTATCTTCACTTCTTCTAGGTTTCTTCAAGATTGATTTTGATTTTGTCTTATCTTGCAACTGTTAATTATGTAATAACTTCCACATGAGTTGTTACCAGGGTTTGTTGGTATAGTTTATTTTTTAACATATTATCTTCTAGGAAATAGATACACAAGATATATACATAAAACATGGTATGTACAAGAACTATGAAGAGTATTTTTACCTTGTCTTAGAAGAAGAAGTATGTTTTGTCCTGCTTGGCTTTCTTTGAGGGTTCCCTTTCTTCGACAACTGATGCTTCGTGTGATTCCTTCCTTTTCTTTAACTCGAGACAATGATTCTTGTAGTAACCATACTTTAGACAATTGAAGCATTGTATTCTTGACATATCTTTCTCTTGATTTGGTTTCTTCTTGGAGCCAAACTTCTTTTTATTCCTAAAATCCTTGAACCTTGTTGTGAAGGCTTGATCATCATACTTCTTTTGGGGTTTCTCTTTTGCACTGATCCTTGATTCTTCTTGTGTACAACAATTCCAAAGTTCTTCAAATGTCGGATACTCCTTCCTTGTGTTCATGCTTGTGGAAAATGCATCCCATGTCTTGGGAAGACCATTGAGTACTATGTTTACCAATTCCTTCTCATAAATGATCTCTTCAATAGCATGTAGTTGATCTCTTAACTGAGAGATTCTCACAAAGTATGATGTTATGCTGTCATCATCATTCATCTTCATGTCATAGAGCTTATTCTTCAGACTCATTACTTGTCCAATGTTTCTGACTGAGAAAAGGTTTGTTAGGGCATCATACATCCTCTTAGATGAATCAATATGGAGGATGCAGGGTATCAGGTGGTATTTTATAGAATCCACTAGGATACTCATGGAATTTATGTCATTGTCTTTGAACTTCTCCATAACTGCAATGTTCTGCAGTTCATTTTCTTTTCCTTCTTCAAACTCTGGTTCCACAATCTTTCCTTTCATGATATTCAACAGTTTATTCTTGGCAAGGATGAGATCAATCCTTGTCTTCCATGCTCTGAATTTAGAAGCCCCATCTAACTTGTTTCCTGACTTCATAGAGTAAGTCATGGTTTCCTTGACTTGGTCAACCCTATATTTAACCAAAAACTCAACCTTGACATCCTAGCTTGCTGAGAATACCAAGAGATGCGCTAGGCTAGGGTGCACTAGTCTATCCGAAAATTAGGTCAATCCCTTCACATAAGGTGCCTCAATGAGAGGATTAGGGTTTTTGCAACTGCACCTGCTAGTAACCCTAGCGACAGTGCTTTGGTAACTGCTCTTTCTAGAAACCCTAACGACAATTCTTCAATGAGCTTAGTATCCTTATGGCTATGCTGCCTTCCAGTGGTTAGACTGAATGAAGGAGGCGTGGTCCCATAACCTTTTAGAATATAATGGATGTGCTCGTTTAACCATAGACAATATCACTATTGTCACCTAACCATAGGCCGAATCCACCCCCGAGTACCTTAACCTTGACAAAGAATCATTCCGGAAGCAAATCCTAGGCTAGATAGCCAAAAAATATAGTGCACCTCTCTGCAAGGATAGCACACCAACTAGGAGTAACAAGAGCTGATTAGAGAGTCCAAACTATTACCAAGAGAGAGTCAAGGCCAAAACCGAAATCTGCTAGCTACAACAGCTACAACAACAACTCTCCTCCAAACTTGCGCACAAACTGGCCAACTGCAGTGCGCACAAGTGTTGCTTCTGCAGTTCTGAGAATACCTGCCAGAATGAAGATTGGCATCCTGTATTTATACTAAAACTGGAAAACTTCCTAGGATGACTTCTCATTTTGGGTGCCTATTTACTTAGTATATAATATTTCCTTTAGTCGACTTCTTCTCTTGCAGGCTAATAAACTAATACAAATTATCCTCTTGAGCCGACTTGTCTTCTAGGGTTATTATCCAACTAATTTAGGGTTTCTTCTTGCTTCTTAGAATATTCTATTCTCGTCAGGTTTACACATGGAGGTAAATACCTCCCGCATATACCATAATATCAACAAAAGGAATCCATGAGAAGGACTTGTCATGGAAACATTTTGAGGAACACTTCAAGAAGAAGTATCTGTCAGAGAAATACTTTGATGGGAATATTAAGGAGTTCTATGAACTCAGGATGGGACAACTCACCATAGAGGAATATATCAATAAATTCCTTGAGATGATAAGGTATGTACCCTACATAAAAGATGAAAAGGTAAAAGTGCAGTGATTTGTTAGTGGGTTACCTCAGTCCTACCGGGACAAGATTGAGTTTGAAAAACCAAAGACCTTAGAAGATACTATATGGAAGGCAAGGTATTTTTATGAAAAATTTAGGAGTCAGACAGAACCTCGAGAGGACTGGAAGAAGAAGAGTAATTGGGGATTCAAGAAGAAGAGGTTTAAATTCTCAAGATTTAAGAACTATGGGAAGGGTTCTGGGATGAGCCTTCCTACAATAAGTGTGTATCAACATAATTTCCCCTCCCAGAGTGGAAATAAACCTTTTGGAGCAACCCCAGGAAAGACTGATAAACCAAAGAGAGAACCCTTGCAATGTTGGGGTTGTGGGGAAGAACATCTGCTGAGGGATTGACCACACAGACAACAGAACAGTAGGAGAGTCTACAACATCCAATAAGCTACCACAGTCAATGATGTGGCTAGGATCATTCCACAGATATATGCATCCTTGGATAACAAACAAGCCAACCACTAAGCTTCAGTGGTGGAGATGGAAGGTATGATTACCAACCATTTAGTTTCTATTTTAATTGACCCTGGTTCTAATTTGAGTTATGTGGCCCCTCAGACTACTGATAAGTGTAAACTACAACCAGTTAGACATGTTAATCCATGGTTGGTACAACTAGCCACTGGAACCAAAAGAAAAGTACCAGAGGTCATACCAACTTTCCAATTCATTATGGATGGACTACCCACCCAAATGACCCTTAACATACTTCACCTAGGATCTTATGACTGGTTGGTTGGTATGGACTGGTTGGCCACTCATAAAACCAAGTTGTACTTTTACCATAAAACTTTTGAATGTGAAAATGAAGAAGGGAGAAAAATAACCCTCCAAGGGATTCAGAAGCCTGTCTTAGTGAGACGAATATCAACCCTTCAAATGAAAAATTATTTCATAAAGGGATGTCCTGTGTATGAAATACAGGTGTTGGAGTCCACTGAGGATGAAAAACCAAACCTAGAGGACCAACCCATATTAAGAGAGTATAAATACGTGTTTCCATAAGAGGTACCAGGTCTACCTCTGAGAAGAGACATTAAATTCTCCATAGAACTTGCACTAGGAGAAGTGCCAGTGTCTAGAATTCCCTATAGGATGAGAACACTGGAGCTAGTTGAGCTCAAGGTACAACTAAAGGAGATGATGAACAAAGGCTACATCCGACCCAGCGTGTCTCCATGGAGAGAACACACCTTGTTTGTGAAAAAGAAAGATGGCACACTTCGACTGTGCATAGACTATAGACAACTCAATAAGACAGCCATAAAGAACAAGTATCCCTTGCCAAGAATTGATGACTTGTTTGACAAATTAAGGGATGCTTCCATTTTCTCAAAGATTGACTTAATGTCTGGATACCATCAATTTCAAATCAAGGATGAAGACATCCAAAAAACATCCTCCAAGACAATATATGGTCACTATGAATTTGTGGTGGTGCCATTTGGATTAACCAGTGCCCCCACCACCTTTATGTGCTTGATGAATAATGTACTCAACAAATTCCTAGACATATTTGTATTGGTTTTCATTGATGATATCCTAATCTACTTCAAGAACAGAGAGGAGCATGAAGAACATATTAAACTAGTGCTTCAAGTACTAAGATAGCATTATCTCTACGCTAAGTTTATCAAGTGTGACTTTTTCCAGAAGAAATTCCATTACTTAGGCCATGCTATTTCTGAAGGAGTGGCAGTAGACCCTGACAAGATAAGATCTATCATGGAATGAACTACCCCAAAGGATGTATCTGATATTAGATCCTTTATGGGCTTAGAAGGATACTATAGAAGGTTAATAAAATGATTTTCCAAGATTGGTTTTCCAATCATTGCCCTTCAAAAAAAGGGGGTTAAATTCACTTGGACACCAGAATGTGAAGAAAAATTTCAAGAACTAAAATACCTTCTAACCTGTGCACCCATGTTAAAGATTGCAGACCCTGATAATGAGTTCCTCATGTGTATAGATGTCTGTAAGGAAGGACTCGAAGGAGTCCTTATGCAGGAAGGGCATGTAATTTTCTACGAATCCAAAAAATTGAATGAGTATGAAATCAATTATGTGACCCATGATTTAGAGTTGGTTTCCATAGTGCATGCTTTAAAAATGTGGATGAATTACTCCCCAGGTAGGATATTTGTACTTATGACAGACCATTGTGGGTTGAGGAACCTGTTTGATCAACCAAAACTCAATGCTAGGAAAGCTAGGTGGATGGCTCTCCTTAGTGAGTTTGATTTCAAAATTAAACACATCAAAGGAAAGGAAAATAGGGTGGTCAATGCCCTTAGTAGAAGTGTGAAAATGATTCACTTGACAGCAATGAGAACTTGTAAAACAAATGTCAGGGAGAGACTCAGGAATGCACAAGAAACATATGCATTTTTCAAGACCATGACGTCATACCTAAAGCAAAATCCCACAGGGATAAAGTATGAAGGCTATCTGATGCTTGATGAAGGCCTACTGACCTACATAAACATATTGTATATTCCAAGTTGTGACGACTTGAAGAGGTTCATAATGGATGAACTACACAAGAGACCATATACTGGTCATCCAGGTTATCAGAAAATGATCACGGCCACTAGGAAGCAATTCTATTGGCCTGGATTGAAAAATGACATAGCTAACTATCTAGCTATGTGTCTAGAGTTCCAACAAGTTAACTCAGAACACCAACACCCAACAGGGTTGTTATAGCCTCTACCAATTCCAGAATGGAAATGGGAAACCATCCCCATGGATTTCATCATCGGATTACCAAAATAATCCAAGCAGAATGATGCCATCATGGTAGTGGTGGACAAATTGAGCAAGTCTGCTCACTTCATTCCTGTCAAGTCAACTTGCAAGGAAATATGTATTTCCAACATCTTCATGAAGGATATATTTAGACTGCATGGCATGCCTAGGGATATTATATCTGACAGAGACACATAATTTACTTCAAGCTTTTGGAAGTCCTTAATGGCTGGTTTTTAGACTAAATTGTTGTTTAGCACAACCTATCACCCTCAAACTGATGGACATACAGAAAGAGTAAACCAAATATTAGAAGACATGTTAAGGATGCATGCAATTTATTAGCCTAAGAAGTGGGAATACTACCTACCATTGGTAGAATTCTCTTACAACAACGATTATCAAGAGTCATTGAAGATGAGCCCTTTTGAAGCCCTCTATGGTAGACAGTGGAAGATTCCAATCAGTTGGAGTAATCCAGTGGATAGAATTACAATCGGACCCGACATGCTGAAATGAATGGAACAATAAGTGATTCAGATAAAGAAAAATATGAAAACTACTCAGGATAGACATAAGAGTTATGCCAACAGAAAGACAACTCCGAGAGAGTTCAAGATAGGAGACCATGTCGATCTCAGAGTTAGGCCTAGGAAGAGTTCTCTGAGAATGGGAGCTTGTTCCAAAATGACACCCCAATATTGTGGACCCTTTGAAATATTAGATAGAGTGGGACCTATAGCCTATAGGCTAGCACTCCCTCCCACATTGAAGGCACATAGCGTTTTCCATGTTTCATTATTGAAGAAATATGTACATGATTCTAATCATATAATTGATTGGTCTGCGATTCAGGTGGAGTCGGAGGGATAATTCCCGCCAGAACCTCAATTCATACTAGATAGGAAGGAAACCTCACTCAGGAATCGAAACATTGCACAGGTCAAGGTGCAGTGGAAACACTTTGGCCCAGATGAGGCTACGTGGGAAATGGAGGATGCCATGGAACACGCATATCCATTTTTGTTTATTTCTATATATACAGAGCACATTGACAGATAGAACATCAAGGATGATGTTCCTTTAAGGGGGAGGGGATTGTAACACCTTTGTTTCCCCCAGTTTGTAAATATAACTATGTTGGCCAAGAGACTATGGAAAAATCGATATGTGTGAATGTTTGATTTGATGAACCTTTGTATAAAAGGTCAATGAATGCAATTTTTGTTATTAAGAGAAAATGGATTAGTGTTACATAACTGTTGAAAAGGGGGTTTGCCAAGAGAGACCACATATGCTATGAAAGAGATGGTGAGGGCAATTGAGAATGGTTGAGATAACCCCCACCAAACCAGTACCTTGCTGGATTTAATTGATCAGGACTAGAATAGTCCTTTGACCCAGGAATGAATTACAACCAGGCTGGTAGGTGGGAATACCTCCTCAAGAGTTAATGAGGGGATTGGGAAGAGCGCCCATCTATAAGGATTTCAGACCTGACCACAGACTAGGAATTCGGGACACACACAATCTTGTTGAGGAAGGCAAGAAAGGAAGGCATGGCGGGCAGAGGAAGACCTACAAAGAGAAGCAGAGATGAGAGACTAAGCTCTCGGGTTAGAGGAAGAACTGATAAACAAGCGTTTTATGGTCGCAGGAAGTAGCTAGCAGGGTTATGATACAAGATGATAAATGAGGATGGTGAATGACTGAGGAAGTACTCATGCATACCTATTTTCTTGGTATAGAGAAAACTTGTTTCCAAAGATCTTGTGGGAGGAGGAGAGTAACCTCCATCCCTAACTGTTGTTGAGATGGAAGAAATGATTCTATCTCAGAGCATTGTGGTCTAGCTCGGGGGTGGAAAGTGGTAAATCCATTAGGAGTGACTGAGCCTATGGTTGGGTGGAAACAAACACCCCTTTCAACAGTCGCATCATGTCGTCTAGTTCTGATAAGTGTTTTCATACTTTATGCATTGAAATGGAATGATGGATGAATGCATGTATTTATCTATCTATAGATGGTTTCTATATTGAATAGTCAAGTTATGTGTATGCACTTATCTTCTTGTGAACTTATGCTTCTGATTGATCATTTATGTACCCCAGCTTAGCCCTCAAGGTGTCATGGGACGTAAACCGGTAGGACGACAGAGATAGAAAGTATTGAGTCAATATGGCCCTATCTGTCCGAAGAGGATATCTTCTTCAGACTCCTTGTTGTGCGAACAAGATATCATTCCCAAGTCCTTAAAAACTTCACGATGAAGATATTTGTGTCTAACTCATGAGATTTATAAGGAACCATATGACTAAGATCTAGGAACCCTATGCTAAGCCTAAGGGAGCTAAGTCCTTCTGGATTTGGAGCTCCGGAAGTCTGGGACTTCAGAGTATTGCCGACCCTAATAGCCACAGACCGGCCGAAGGCAACCGAGAGTTATGGTTACCTGTAAGGTTGACCAACTTTGGGTGGTTTCCCTAGTGATTAGATGAACCTATCTTACTGACTAAACCAGGATCCAAATACCCATTGCGAAGTAGTGCGAGCCACCGATCGAGAATGTTCGGGGGGTTCCCTCAACCATTGGATCTACAACAAGATGACTTCGATGAAGTCCCACTTTGGGAGAATGGAGATGCTATAGCATCAAACTCCCTGAACTTCGAAGTTACGAAGTATAGGAGAGTCGTAGATTTGGGGAGATCATTAGGATCCCTGCCTACAATCCGATCATTCAAGAGGAGGGTCCCACACATGGTACTTTGGGGAAGTCATGTTTTGGGAGAATGGAGTGGCAGTAAAGCCAAAAATATCGAAGGCCGAAGTTGTGAAGTAATGTGGACCATGGATCTAAGGATCCTTCGTGATCCCTCTCGACCGTTCGATCATGGGGATGCGTGTATCTCATCGAGAACACGTGGGGGTCCACATGTCAAGTGACGGTGTTTCCAAGTGTGGTGACCTCGTGGTATGGCAAGGGGACGTCGGTGAACTGAGGCAGGTGAAACACATTCTTACCGAGGTGTTTTGGGATGACAGGTGTCCCTCTAGGAGTGGCCCAACAATGGGACCCAAGGGACCCTTGAGCGGAATTTACGAGCCATAGATATCTGAGGTTACGTGGACATCTTCGGACCATTATATATATGCCAAGGTCAGTCCGTCGTTGACCGCTTCGGGAGGACAGGGGTGTTGTAATGTCAAAACCTCCGAAGGTCGAATTCACAAAGTAATAAGGACATTCGATCCTTAGATCCTTCAGTATCCCTCTCAACTATCGGTATACAGGGGACGCATGGCGCTAGATCCTTTAGTCTAGAGATTGGGCACTTTGGGGGATTTGAGGTGTGGTGTGTCGATAAGATCCAAAGTCCAAAGTGACGTGATCCGTTGATTTGAAGATGCTTCAGGACTTTTCCTAATCGTCATATCTAGGCTGTGGTTAGCCCGATGCTGACCAAATCCCCGAGAAAGGAGAAGTTTACACCATGAAACCCCTGAACGCCAAAGTTACGAAGCAGTAGAGGTCATTGATCCCAGGGGTTACATGGACCTACCTTGGCCGCAAGATTGAAGGGCATGAAAGACGATCAGTCCGGAGTGACGCGACGTAGTGATGTCACCCAAGGTGACGTGGACCCAATTTTGATGTGCCATGTGTCACCCATATTCGCATGTATCACATACCCTATAGACCCATTGGAACTTGACATGTGTTACCCCTGGCCCCTTCTACGTGTCATCCCCTAGTATGAGCCCACCTAGACAAAGTGGTTGGTGAAGTGACCGAAACTCCAACAGTCTGAGACTTCGGACTACGGAGGATTTGGGGTGTAGTCTTGTAGAGAGACCAAAAGGTCCGAAGGCTAGATCCACGTGGAAAGTTTACGGGACTTCGGGAGTTCGAGACTCTGGGAGGTCTCATGTGTAGATAGTTAAGAGGCGTTCGACGCCGAGCACCGAATTCCTCTACAGTCGATATATTAGAAAGGGGTTAAGCCCGTCATTGGTTAGTAGGAGGATTTGATTAAGAGGAAAACGAAATTATGATGCCCCACCCCTTAAAGGATCATTTAGGGGTCGGGTGTGTTACATTCTTCTTATAACTTTTCTTCTCATGGACATGCACCTTTTTCTTCTAGTTTCTCCTTCAATGCAACATCTACTTCTTCTTCTAATGAATGGATTATTGATTATGGAGCATCTTATCATATGGATAAGGATAAATCTATTTTTTATGCTCTTGATGAATGTAACACCAAAAAAATATGTGTTGGTGACGATAGATATCTTAGTATTGTATGGTCTAGAATAATTCAGGTAGATAATGGTCATTTCAATGGTGTATTTTGTGTTTCAAGTATTTCCTTCAATCTTCTATTAGTATATCAAATCACTTATTCATGTGAAGGTAAAATCGTGGAGTTCTCACCTCACCTAGTTGTAATCAAGGATTGAAAAGGTCCTAAGAATGTTCTAGCAAATGGAAATGTTGATGATACTACCAGTTTGTACAAATTTGATAACTTTGGGTCATCATATTTTCCATCAGTTTTTGTTGCTCATAGCAATGATTTGAATAAATTTTTGCATGAGCGGTTTGGTCATCTAAACTATCACTCATTACAACAACTATGTAATCAAAATATGGTGACTAGTCTTCCTCTCATTTATTGTTGAGATGGCGTTCATGCCGATTGTGTTCTTGACAAACATCATCGGGACAATTTTGACAAATATGCCTCTTGACATGCCTTGACCCTTTTGTAGCTTGTGTATAGTTATTTGTGTGGTCCTCTTTATTCTGCTTCTTTCTTTGGGTGCAATTACTTATTAAATTTCATTGGTGACTTCTCTAGAAACACTTGTGTTTACTTCCTAAAGTTCAAGAGTGAAGTTTTTGACATGTTTTTGGCCCACAATGCCCTTGTAGAAAAAAAATCTGGACATCAAATTCAAAGGTTAAGAACAAATAATGGAGGTGAATATGTCAACACCAAATTTACAAGTTACTGCACTGCACAAAGCATGAAAATGCAACATATTGTTCCATATACACCACAAAAAAATGGTGTTTCTAAGAGAAAGAATCACACATTAAAATAAATGGCTAATTGTATGATCCAATCTAAGGGATTAAGTTTTCATTATTGGGCGGAAGCCATCAAATATGAAAATTACATAGTAAATCAAACTCCCACAAAGTCTTTAAAATATATAACACCGGAAGAAGCATGGACTAAAATTATGCTAAATGTAAGCCTTTTCTGTGTATTTGGTAGTATAGCATGGGCTCACATTCATGATGAGAAAAGGAAAGCATTACAAACTAAAAGAGAGAAGTGTTTTTGTTGGATATTTGGAAGATGTCAAAGGTTACCAACTACGTCAACCTCATTCCAATGAAATAATTATTAGAATATATGTTAAATTTGATGAAAATATCTTGGCCCGTGAGCCTAGTTTAGTGTTTATTTCATCTTCGATGTTTGTGTCATCTTTTGTTCTTATTCTGGTTTCTTCTTTAGATGATGAAAGCGAGGATGGAAATCCACCTCCACTTTCTTACCTTCCTCTAGATGAGTCCATTGAACATGAACTTGCGCCAACACCACCACTTCCTACATGGGTTCATTCAACACGAGAAGTAGTCGATGATCTTGTCATTGATCCTACAGATCAATGTCAGACACGTTCACAGTTCTAGTAAGCCTCCCCTCTTTTGGCCCAAGTTTCAGATACTCATGATCTAGAAACATTTGTAAAAGCTTTTGGCCATCCATATTAGGACACAACAATGAATGAAGAATATCATTCTTTAATGGAAAATGATACTTGGGATCTTGTACCTCGTCTAAAATGAATGAAATTTTTTAGATGTAAATGGATGTATAGAACTCAATATGCATCAGATGGAAGTGTTGAAAGACACAATCCTCAGTCAGTTGCCAAAGTATTCTCTCAAGTTGAAGGAATTGACTACATTAAAACATTCCCCCCCGTAGCCAAAATAAATTCCATATGCCTTGTTCTATTCCTTGTTGCCTCACATAGATGGGAATTCCATCAAATGGATGTTAAATCCACATTCTTTCATGGATATTTGCAAGAAGAAATATACATGGAACAACCTCTTGGATATGTCCATAATGATTCCATCCTTGTATGCCACCTTAAGAAATATCTCTACGATCTTAAGCAAGCTCCTCAAGCTTGGTATGAAAAATTGGACATCTTTCTTCTTGACACTGACTTTTCTAGATGTCATTATGACCCTGATGTATATACCAAGAAAGTAGGAAACCATATCATAATACTTGTTCTTTATGTTGATGACCTTATCCTCACTGGTAGTGATCCAAAACTTTTGACCCATGTGAAATCCAACCTTAAGAAGAAATTTAAAATGATATACTTGAGCTATTTGCATTATTTCCTTGGCCTCTAAGTATTGCAAACCAAGGAGGGTATTTCCCTTTCCTAGTCTAGGTATGCTTGTGACCTTCTTCGTTTATTTCACATGGAAGGTTCTAAACTAGCCCCTTCTCCCTTCCATTCTGGAGTCAAACTTGTTGCCACTTGTACTACTCCTAAAATTGATGCCACTTTGTACCATCTGTTAGTTGGAAACCTCTTATATTAGATTCATACCCATCCTGATATTTCCTTCATTGTTGGTCTTGTTGCCTAGTATATGTAAACACCCCATGAAAGCCATTGGAAAGTATAAAAAATGATACTTCAGTATGTTTGGAATATAGTTTAGTTTGGGATACATTATAGCTTAGGGCAGACTCCTTTGTTGGTTGGTTTCACTTATTTATATTGGCCTACGACCCTAATGATCAAAAGTCTACTGCAAGTTATATTTTCATCCTTGGTTTTGGACCTATCACTTGGGCTTATAAGAAACAATACGATATCCGTCTTTATTCAACAAAATCATAGTATCAAACACCAGTTCATACAATTCAATAAGCCTTGTGGATTAAATAGATCCTTTCATAGTTTGGATTCCAGCAACATCATCTGACCACCCTCATGACAATCGAAATTCCATCAAGCTCACCAAAGATCCAATTCAATATCATCACATCAAAGACATTTAGATACACATGCACTTCATCAAAAATATCATTCATGATTGAGTTATTGAAATGCTCTTTTACCCTACAAAAAATCAAGTTGCAGACATTTTCATAAATTATCTTATAGAAACAAAGTTTTCCAAACTTTGATGTATGTTAGGAGTATAGGAAGTTGCAATTAAGGGGGGATAGACTCTAATTCCTCCTTCCTTATCCTATTGTGTCACCTTTGTAAATACTTTAATCATATCCTAAGTTGTTATTAAGGGGGGATGTTAAGATATTTAGACACTTAGGAGTTAGTTAAGTTATACTTGGTCTAATATGTCTTTAGGTAAAATTGTGTTTCTTTAGTATGCATAAGTATGAATTTGTAGTTGCATGCAGGGGTGTAGAATGATTGGCAAGTGCCGTGTAAATGGAAGGAAATGTAAAAAGGATGCCTCACGTTCAATTCTCACCCCGATTTACCCATTCCCCATGCTTACGTGCTATGTGGACGCACCTGAAGGTTATAGAGGTAGAAAACGAGAATCGACCCCGTGTCACGTGAGTAGGAGAACCATGAGTTGTCGATTCCGCCAGCCATAAAAAAAAGTATGCATTTGTAGTTATGTAATCTAATAGTCACGATATGTTCTAGATATAGAGTGATCTGACAAATCATATTCTCCTCGATCTTAATGACTATATTGATATGTGGCTTAACACTCGATTGGTCCATGATCTTTATTTAAAGAGCATGGAGAGTCATTTGTTGATGAATGATGGTAAACTCTCTTTTAAAATAATTTTCTTTTGCATTAATATATTGCATCAAGTGGCCATGTTGGTTGGGGCTATGGACTATTTCCCTCTTTGAGGGTTTTAACCACATAAAAACATTAGTGTATTGATCTTTGATCTAGTTGTGTGAGTGGTTACTAAAGGTATTTGTCTTGTGTGCAATGAAATTTGTTGACAAGTAAGAAAATTTACTAACAACTATAAAGGTAGTGACATCTTAAATATTTCTATATGAAAACATGGAGAATTGTTAAATTATTATCTAGGGCTCTACTTCACCAATACAAATGTTGTTGGATTGGCTTTGAATAGATCTTGGTGGATTTAGGATTTGTGTACAAATCACAACTTGAAAATAATATCAGTAACATGTAGCATGTCCAAATATTCTTATACAATGAATATGGTATCAACATAATATTGTATTAACAATGTCAAGGATTACCTACTAGAGTCATGAACTAACATTTTTCTATCAATTTGTACCTTTTTGCACTATTCGTATGCAAATTACAACTTGAATAATGTTGCTGCAAAGTGTCAAAAATCTAAAATCCTAATGAATAGGGGCATTGTTATTTTAGCTTAAATGGTATATATTGTGCATAGGTGCACTAATATATCACCTTTAAGAATAGATTCAACCACAATCTTAGAGGACACTAAACAAATTATACACTCAAGAAATCTAAAATCAAAAATTCAAATTGGCAATATTAAATCTTGCATTCATTGTATCTTCATTGAGTAAAGATCTTCATGGACATTTGAGAGGTGATGATTTGACGACAAATTTACTAACAATAAATTTTGTTGACAACAAGTGGGCATGTTTCCATCAAAATCACTCAAAATTTATATATGAAACATAACTTATCAGTATCTCAATACATTTCCTCAAATTATTTTCCTACTCATATTCTACATCGAGTCTTAACATAAATGTCATATTGGAGAACCAAAATATCTACTATTACTCATAATCCTAGTTCACAATTCTAAAGCAAACTTACTTATAAACTCCAATACAGTAATTTATAAAATCTAAAGAAATTCCACACACACACACACACACATATATATTTAACCAAAGCTAGGAAACTTTGTATTATAAAAGTTGCAGCCCATGGCTAAATAACAGAATCACAAAAAATAATATTCAAAGTTTGCAGGCATGAGTAACAACCTTCCAAAAATTATAAACAAAAATGACAGAAGATTAAAAGTATTACATCCTTATGGTTTGTGCTACATAACTTGCAAGTATAAACCTTAAAGAAAAATACTAATAATCTAACTATATTTGTAAACATTTGAAATTTTAGAAAACATGGTGGTTGATTTCTTCCTCATGTCCATGATTGGATGGAAGAGAGTTATGTTTCTCTAGGTCCATATCCTCTAGCATTAGTTACACATTGTCTTCTTCCTTTAACTTAACATGAACTAAATTTATTGGCATTATCTTAATCAACTGCTGATTGTGAGTCTTTTCTCATATTGCACCCAGCCTCCGATTCATCCAATTTCTATGCAACATCTCTCCATGAGAGGCAATGCAAAAAAATTGCTTAAGTTATACACACAAGCATCAAAATATTTGAAATAACACATTTTTACTCTTTAAATGGAATAAGCATAAACATAACAAATACATATTAGGAAAAATACCTCTTCACCTAGTTTGTTGAAGTTGATCATTTTCAATGTAGTTATGTCGATAATAGGAAGAAAATTCCAAGCATTCTTTTCCCAATTATTTTCTCACTTGCCCGGAGTGGAACAACAAAATTATCCTCCTAGTCAACTAGGAACCTAGACAACTTCCTAGCTCCATGAAACCTTTCGGTCTCTTGGCCCTCCGTGCCCATGACTCTAAGAACAACAAAACACATATGCTCTAAGAACACCATCACAAGAAACATATATTATAAGAATTATCCAACCTCTCAACAAGCTCAAACCTCTCCACCTCCTTCCCTCATCACCATTTCCTCCTCCTATTTATCAAGTTTCCATACCCTCTTCCCCAAGTTTCCTCAACCACCCTTATTATTAGCCATCAACCTCACTTATCTAGATATTTGGGAAAAGTTAAAATAAAAAATATAAATAACTTACATAAAATAACAATAAATAAAATGCAAAGTCTTTCTTCTCATGCTAGCTTATAAATGCAATTTGAAAATTTTCCCCAAAATGTACATGAGAACCCACCATACTCATTTAATTCATCATACTAACCATCAACAAAGTCAAATAAGGTATTTAATGATACTAGATATTTTTGTTTGCAATATAATTTATATAGTCATTAAACCATTCAATTAATTAGTTAATAATCTAGATTAATAATTAATACATTAATTAATTGTACTAGTGTACATGTGTAGGGTATATGTGCCTAGCTAGCATACACATATCTTATGCATGTACCAATGATAAACAACCACTGCCTCTAGTGCATAGTTCCTATATGATCACACCAAAGTATGCAGGACAACAAATCAAGTAAATGCATAATTTAATAATCTTAACGAAAAAATTACAGTAATTCGTCAATAACTCATTATCACACTTAAAATATCAAAAGGGAATCAAAAGAGGGTTTTAAACATGGTAGGAATCAAGTGAGTAAACAATAGTGGCACATCTAACCCTAATCAATTTTTTCAACTAACATCGAAGCATCCTTGCTTATTAACCTACTTCCGTCTTCCATGGTATCTGTTCCTCTGTTGTACTAAGTTGAAGCATCAATTGTATTCACCTAACTCTAGCTAGAAATCGTAAGTAGAAGTGTTATACATCTTGACCAATCTTCCCCAACAAAAAACTAGCAATCGTCATCACACGTCTAGGGGAGAGTGACTTCACACAACCCTCCCACGACTCTAGGTTTAAGAGGATAAACAATGGGAAATCCATCCACCCCTCCTAATAGAACTAGGGTCAACACCCTACATCAAGCCATACTGTGCAACTATTGTTCTTAGAGTCACGTCATCAAACAACCACTCTGGGTCGGTTGTGCGTCTTGACAAAACCACACTTACCACAAAGCATAGCAATAATTTGAATCATAGTTTAAATAATAAGTACAACTTATAACATACAATGTCTTCTTGATGTCTACAACATCCAAGTTACCTTAGCACTATAGTCATTTGGCTATCACATAACTCATCAACTTGTAGGTTAGTTCACCAATAACTCATATCCATGCATATACATCATAATTTCATATACGAATCCATACATGTATAAATGTTCAATTAAGAAATGCATGTTTATTTTTATCATGCCTTGAATATTTTATACATTCACAACATAACTTGAACTAGTACCCATGTATCAAAATTCCACATTTAAATTTGCATGTTTGAACAATTCTCACAACTATCATCATTATAACATATAACAATAAAATAACATTATGCAACTCATAAATAGGTCTAGATATACCCATTTAAAATGTCCATATTAGTCTAACTAAGTCCAATTAGTTACTAAGCAATGAATTACTAAAATGAGAAAAATCAAAGTCTAACTATCTAAGGTCAAAATAAGGGGTGTTACATACACCCACCCTTCAAGAGACTTGGTCCTGAAGTTATGGTTATTCACAATATAAGGAAAATTCATGACATAACTACTGCGTGTCTTCCTTGATGGAAAACCCTGTGCTATAATGGTCCCACTGGACCTTCACTTGATGAAAAACATGTCGAGGTTATCAATATATTGATTGCGACTACCAGTTACTATGTACCGAATCCATTTTATTATCACTTGTGATTTAATTAATGAAAATACACACTTCTCTTACATATTTATTCTTCCTAAATTCCATATTAAAGTATAGTCTACTAGTTTTACAACCAACTAGAATCTTATCTCATTATTAGTTATTTAGTTAAGTGAATCTTATATTGAGCTCGATTGTAAATTCATTAAGCCAAGCAAATAGTTCCACTTGGAATATCTTAATAGTTATAACCAATTATCACTGACATTACTATCACTCTAACTCGAGTGATACAGTACATATGCCATTAAGAAAAAAATTCCCATGCTTAGGAAAATTGACTAAGATACTGCTAAATGATTGTCATGTGTTGTCATTACTTCATAGTTTGGTCTTTGTCCTCAATCTCTCTTTCCTCTCAAGTCATAAAAATTAGATCTCGATCAAGTTAAATGTTTAATATAGGATCCTTTTCATCATAGTCTAAAGAAAAAAAAATATTCATGCTTTCTATCAACAATTCATTATTACAAACATGCCTACATGTACAAGCACCATGCCTACCTTGATTTAGTGAGCATCATAAATCAAGAGAAAGTTTCCTATTAGGATCCATTCTACACTCTATCACTACTTGTCTTTAAGGCTTTCTTCCCTTGCAATTGCTCTCATATATCTCAACTTAAATCCTTTATACCTACATGCTACTAACCAAAACACTCTCTTTAGGGTCAATACACTTTCCCACTTACACTTAAGTA
The DNA here is from genome assembly GCA_009831015.1 of Picea engelmannii. NCBI lineage: Eukaryota > Viridiplantae > Streptophyta > Pinopsida > Pinales > Pinaceae > Picea > Picea engelmannii. The sequence continues at coordinate 544,753 of ML782601.1, read as the reverse complement.
TAAAAGCAATCCAAAGTGCATAAGATATTCTCCTAAGCTAGGTAAACTTTCAGTGACACACCACACCAATTCTCCATCAACTATGTAATATTTTTCTAGCCAATGGTAAATTTCCACATGACCTTCCCTCTCAGGAGAATAAGTATCACTAGAAAAGTCAAAAAACTTCACACACACACATCATATAATACACAAGAACTAGGAGTAAGACCCATCATTAGTTTCCATTCCTAATATAAACAATATGGAAAGTTTAAAGTTTATTGACCTCCTCATGAAGCCAGCCTCTTGCTAACTCACAAGTCGTCACCATCTTTCCTGTAATGACAACGTATCCTTTGTTCTTAGCATTGCTAATGCTAGATCCTCTCTAGGAATTACCATACAAGCCATAGTTATGACTATGTTTTCACTTGAAATCAAGTTTAATCATGGCCTCTGACTTACTTACTAAGTGGAGGATGACCACAAAGCAATTCATCATCCAAAATTCCCGTGTCGACAAATAATTTTCTAGACTACAAGATTTGTTTCACTACGTCGTCCCAAACCTTAAAACATGTCAAGTTGGACTAGAATGGATAAAACAAGTTGTGATAGAGTGATAGAGTGTAGAATGGACAATATTTAAGTAATGCTATGCTTATAGTAGTTGTCTTGGGAGTAGGCTAACTCGGGAGCAAACAAACCCATTTTTCAGGCAAAAAAATGGGCCTGAATCCAACCAGATTTTTAGGGGTAGTCTGAGTTTTGCATGGATCAAAGTTCCATGCATTTCAAAACCTTAGCCTAGGGGGTTTGCCCCATTTTAAACCAACCTAGATGCTCAAAAAATCAATCATATTTCTGGATTGGCTGGAAATTTAAAAGCGGGTCGTTAGAGGACTTGCTAGAAAGGTAACTCAGGAGGTAAGATAGCTCCTGAGTTAGCCCACTCCTCTTGGGAGTGCTCACATGCCATGTACTTTTGCAATGCTTTTGAATGCACTGAAACTCATCATTGGACCCACTCTCATGGTGACTTGGATTAAATGCCATTTTTTTCTTGGTTCTTGGTTAAGGGCATTAATTAAGGTTTGAGTGGGCTTCTTTATGAGTTTCACTATGGTACCAATCCCACTCATTGCTCATGTGATGTGATGGACTTATACTCATGATGCTACATTATTTCCATAATAAGATAGCTAAAAAAGCTATAGGCATAACTATGCAACACCATGCATCATTACTTAAACTATATATCTATAGTTTACACACACACACACACACACAACACTTTTCATTGAGCCATATGATTATAAAGACAACACAATGTGCTCTCGTGGTACCACTTTTCTCTTCTCTCTCACACATGATTGAAGTGGGGATCCTCACCCCATCCTCATGATTACGGTTCGAATTCAAATTAATTTTACCAGTGAAAATTGATAGATTGAAAAATTGAGTTAACCATATTTAAAGATTTCCTTATGTTTTATTACAAGTAATCTAAAATTTCAAACGTATTTGATTGTTAAATGCCCCATGACAAACATTTTAACCATCAAATTCTATCCCTATGAATCATGACCAGACATCATGTGGACAATGTTTTTCTCTCCTTTATAATGTACTTTCATAAAAAGACACTAGACTCACTAGATACACAAATAAATTCCATCTCTTTCTCATCTCACACATAATTTTTCCACATTAAAATGCATAATGAATATGATTGAATATTTAAAATTATGTTTGTTCTAAATTGATATGAATGATTAATAAACACAAATAAATGTCATTATTATTGTTATATTATTTTTGTCCCAAAATTATTTTAAAATAAATGTGTAATCAATATAAATAATTATCCAAATGATACATTAGACTAAATTTATATGATGATTATATCAAGAGAATGCATAATAAATACTAATAAATATTAAATTTATCATTATTTTATAATGATATAAATGGTTATTGCTATTTATATTTAACATGAGTGTTTGATTTTCTACCGTCATAAAAAGATTTATTTTGGTTATAATGCATCTTAGACTGTAACTTATCGAATATTTATTAATACAATTAACTTAACTATTATTATTCAAAATGAATTTAAAAGAAACTAATTATTTATCCCTTACCAACACTTTTTACTATGCTTGTTGAAATAACTATTCCAACGCTTCTAAGTCACATGCTCCATTATTATATCTATATACAAGTTCTTTAAAACATTAGCTCTTTGAAAAATAATAATATTTGCAAAATAATCGAAAACATTTTTATACAAACAATGTATTTTTTTCTCATATTTATATTTTTTTTTCTTGGAAAAATTCGTAATTTTATTCATCCAAACCAAAATTACATTTTACAGGTGTATGAAGCACTCCCCAATCATGGGTAAAAGAGAAGAAAATAAGAAGTCCGAGAGGCCCAGAGCTAGCTACTAAGCCTCTAGGTATAGTTACAACAATAAGAACAGGGAAGATCCTGCATCTAAAGGAAAAGACAGAACTGCACGCCCAAGAAGGATCTCAAAGTGCAGATCCACAGAACAACACTCCATGCCCAAAGGATGGATCTCAAAGCTCTGACCCAACCACCGAAAAGAAACATAAAACTCAACAACCGCAACACCAAGCTCCAGATTCTAAGTCCAAAGACCCATAACCTGTCCACCAACACATCGAGAGAGGGAGCCATCGAAAAGAAGAAGCCCCCGACAAATCAGTTCGAGGGGCATAAAATCACCCTTCACGACAAAATCCAGAGCAAATAGAAAAGCCATACCTGATAGATTTTACCACAACTAGGCTAACGGTCGTGCAAACAGAGAGGGCGCACGAGATCTAGATCCAATCCATCGCACACAAGAGGAGAGGGCACCAACAAACACCCGAGCAACCCACAGGGGCGAAGCTACCAACAAAAAAGCGAAGAGACTCACTAACAGGAAGAGAGGCCCCCACGAGAGACAAGCACTTACGAAAAGAGTTGTGGCCAAAAAAACCCTAACCATAGAGCCCCCAACACCAACATCCTAGTGAATCTCACCACTCCCTCTTCAACTTCTCTCTCATATTCATATTATACTACCTTCTTAGTTATAATTCTCATATATATATATATATATAATAATAATTCTTAATATATATATTCTTTAATTATATTATATAATAATAATTCTCATATATATATATTTTAATTATATTGAAACATTTAAATTGTCCCAATCTTTATTTAGCCAAAGGAAACAACAAAAATTTCCTTGATATAGTTCATGATTATCTTAACTAGATGGATTTCATGAACATCATTAATAACCATTTATTAATTTATGTAATTACGCCGAAAGGCATACACCTATTGACAATGGGCACAATTAATGATCTTTTAATCTTATTTAACCTTAAACTCTAATCTGATGGCTATGCATTGAAGATGCTGGCATATTCTTAGTCGTCCTCCAAAATCAATGGATCAGATTTATTGTTCATAACTTTCTTGCATTTATCAAGGCATCTGTTAACATGTTTACTTTTTAACATTTACCTAATCACATTAAAAAATTACTGTAAGGATATGTAATTGCCACGTTCCATTTATCAACCTAATGCAGCCAAACGAATTACCACAAACTTTTTATATTGAGGACACGCGTTCTCAATATATTAGGGGCACGCATTCTGAGCCGCTACCTTCCGACGTTCTTAACCACGAGTTAGCGGCTGTGCTAGTATATAGTTCAATATGTTAGCTCATCATTACTTATTTTGTTTATTACTTTTGTATATACGATGTATTTTATATATAAGTAATATATTAAATATTTTAATATATATATAATTAAATATTAAAAAATATGTAATTTCTATGTGGATGTGAAGTGTTTCGATAAGACAATTTTGAGAGAATAGGAAATCGAATGCGGGTCGACTTCTTCATAGAATAGAGAGGATACTGAAATGACTGGTATCATTTAATTAATCAATTGAAGCACACAAAATTATTGATAAAGAAAGGCTGAGGAGTTTCCTCACGCCTTTTGGATTACTTCTCGAGATAATCATTTAATCTCTAAATCTTAAGAAATTATTATTATTTTTTTAATAAAATAAAGAAAATAACAAATAAAATTTTACCACCATGATTAAAATCTAATTCCATTTAAAACAATATTACCAAGTTATTACCAAATTAAGGGTTACGTTTTGATATAGCGAGTGGACTTGGGATGAGAGCCACGTGCAACCCCCTCTCAACTCCATGTAACAAGTTCCAAAACAAATAATAATAATAATAAATGAAAAACACTAATAGGTTTTAAACCCTAATTTTATTGTTTCTTTTCTCTTCTCATTTTATCAGGTGGCTTCACTTATTTTATTGACGACCGTGGCTTAGTGTTTACATTTCCAAGGCTAAGCTGCGCTCTCGAATTTTACTAGAGTAGCTATATGCTAGAATTTATGTTTGATATTTTCTGTAGATTATGGAAACGAGGTGCATTGACTAGGTGTTTCCTTCAATACTATACAGAGGTCGACCCCCTGTCCTCCCCTCTAAACGCGACTTGGTTGATGGTTTCATGGTTCGAAGGGCGTGGCCTCTCTCTTATTTATTGAAAGGATCTTCTGGGGTGCGGCTGACAACTTCATGGCTGGTTGCCAAGAGGGAATGACTAAGCCCACCAACTCCTCCCTTTCTCCGTCATGCTGAGCAAATGACCCGTCTACCTAACACGGGCTGTGAAGGTAAGGGCACGCGATTTGGATTTTCATGTGTTGTACCCTCTTATTAGTCTATGCCAAAGGCGTAGAGGGACTATAGCTATGGATAATTTGTGAACTTCATATTAATATGTCCTTTGACTATAAATTTGTAATTTGCACCTGCAGTTGGACCTGTTGGTGCTTTCTCACCAGTTTGTTGCTTGCTGCTTGCTTTTGTTTGCTTCGACTTTGCAAGGTTGGGGTCCTGCACTAGCGATTGGAGTTGTTTTTTGCACTTTGCAGGGTTCAATTCCTGCACCCGCAATTGGACCTTCGATTCTGTCGTTCATAAGTAATGAGTAAGTTTCAATAGCGTACTTTCATTCATATTCGTTGTTTGCATTTTGCAAGTAAGAATGTTTAAGTATTTATTCATCATTCTTGTCCTTCAGACTTTCCATAGAGGTTGGCATATCTTTTTTTCCTACTCTTAAATTTTCCTCCGATTTTTTGCTGAGGCTCTGCACCATGTGCATGCTAATGTCACGTGCACAACTTCAGCTGTCATTTTTTCTATCATTGCAAATCTTGGTCCTTCGCTGTGTGTGACGAAGTGGAAATCTAGCGCCTATCTCGTACCTTCCTATTTCGTACGTGAATCGAGCCTGTGTCTTTGGCATGAAAAATACAATGTCAATCTTATTGCCTTTGCAGGATGTTCTTATAGAAGAAAACTACAAGTAGTTGTATAAGGGATAGGTATGGTACAACGGTGCCTAGGCTGCAACAAAATTGCACAAAATTGACATATCTTTCCCTCCTCTTAAATTTTGCTCCAATTTTTTCTCCAAACTCTGAACCATACCTACATGCCTTTGCAAAATGTTCTTGTAGAAGAAAAAGATGCTGAGATGGTGCTAGCAAGAGTAGTATTCCATGGATTGCAAATTGCAATATACAATCTCTATGTCACTCCACGTGCAACATTAATAACATAATGAATGTTTTTTCAAATGCATTACACCATTTACATCTGAGCGTAACCATTATCATTCTAGGATACTTCAGTGTTGACATGCTACAAAATAGTGTCATAACAAAACAATTGGAAAACTACATGTGCAATTACAATGTCTGCTTTCTTTTGGTTAAGATAAAACATGTACAAAACACACTTATTGACCATATATGGTGAAATGTGCCCATATCACAATACAACCTCTTTATCTTATACACAGACTAGTCCGACCATGATACAATTTGTCTTGTACTTGAATGATGACATATACATCAAAGATATTACAAAATTATATTTCCACGTCTCAAAGCATATCTGGATACTTTGTTGCACAAAACCAAATCATTTAGCTACGACCATCCAACTTCTTAATTTTTTCTGGCTTGTAATATATTTTGGCCAGGAACAATTCTATATAATCACAACCATGGATCAAGAAAAACAAAGGTTCATGCTTCTAACTCTCTTCTATTCTATTCCTTTTATTCTCCTTTACTATATGTACATATTACTTGTTTCCCTTGCATACTAGCTTACATTCATCTTCATTGTATTTTGTGCGTTTCTACATTGAAACAAATAGAATAACTGGAGAAGACGAAGGACTCTTTACCACAAATGTAGAAGAGGAGATACAAAGGTGCATGCTTCTACTCTTATTTCATATTCCATTGTTTTGTATTTCATTTATTGTTTGTATATTTGTTCTACTGCTTTGCACCTAATTTATTGTATGTATATACTACTTATCTTCCTACATAATAACTTATCTTCATGTCAATTGTGTTCTCTGTGCTGCTACATTGAAATAAATAGAATTGTATTTATTTTTTTACATGTCTTTCTACATACCAACTTACCTTCATGTCCGTTGTATTTTCTATATTTCTACATTGAAAGAAACATATTAGTTGGACAAGAGGATGAAATCTTATATGCCACAACAAAGGAAGCTGAAGTACAATCTTTGAAAAGGTATACCAATTGTGATAGTAAATCAAACACACAAAATGAGTAGGTGGATAAAATATTGGACTAGAAAGTGATGATTTGGAAACAATGGGCATTTCTTGAGACTTCCCACTTCCGAACATTTCTCTCCCCATTTCTATTTTCCCACTCTCTATTATCCCTTTTTTCCCCTCTTCTATACTTAACCGAATTCTCCTTTATTTCCCCCCTCTACTTTCGCTTTCTGGTTTCTTTGGTTAGTTGTTTTTCCGAAAATGTCTAGGTGCACGGGTTGGCGGACTCACGGGTTCACATTTATACTCATGATTCTATATCACGAGTCCGACCGACGACTTCCTCATCCCATACTTAGCCACTTTTTCGATGGCGGGTTCCCGGGTTGGTGGGCTCTAAATTGCGCCTCTAGCTTCAGGGGTTCCGCGATATACAAATTGACCGCCAGACTCCCCCATCATGCCCTGTTCCATGTTACACATTTTTGCAGTCAAAATTTCTGAGGCATACAATTTGACCGTCGGGTCCTCATGTTTCCTAAGTATCCCTTGACACCCTATTTCATATTCCATCTCCTTTGAGCCTATATGTGACATTCAAAACAATTATGGACAATATACAATGCATATGCTTATTTAGTCCTTCTGATGTTCATGTACACATGCTTGCATCATAAAAAGTTGGACTAGTGACATGGGCATGAGCAGTCAATCATCGCAAAGATCAACAGAACGACAAGTTCAAAGGTAAAGATTCATACATTGTGCTCTTGATATGTTTACCAAACAAATATCTTGAGATATTTATTCATGTATGCCATGATAAATATGTTGATGTCATCTGCAACACATACTTTGCAATTCACAAGAAGTATCGATGAGCGCAAGTGAAATGTTGAACATAGTGCAAGTTCCGTGGAATAAGAGATCTGGTTACAAAACTCTGCCCTGCATACTTCATCCAAGTTGTGCGTCTACTTGTACATTTATGCCAAAAAAAATAAAAAAATAATGCAGACTACCATTCACATTACTTTTCCTGTTCAAAAAATGTCACAAGGTCTAAACTTATAACACCCAATATACTATCGATAGAAGGCTTGAACAACCGCCGAACTGGGCAAGTGTTTGTTGGGGACATAATGGTCGTGTATAACACCTACTTGGACAAGGAACCAAAACTAGATGCATTGTGTGTGCTGACATGACAAAAAACGAAGCCATGATGACAGTCACACTGACTATCCCTACACAACTTGTCTAGAAACATACAAAAAAGATCTTGCTAGGTAATGGGATATCCATTAGAAATTTTAATATATTTCTGAAAATAGTATATGACCGTGGTGATTTTGATCATATTATATCGCTCAACGAAACAAACATTGTGGAAAAAATTCTTGCGATTTGTTCAGAATATTGTTTTGTACTGGACACAACAATCAACCAACTTGCACAGAGCAATGACACTTACCCAATCAGAACCATTGGTGCAGTTGTCACACTCGCGAGAAAACTTAGCTCGCAACACATTCTCCATACAAAAGATGGAGAGTCAGACAACGACAAGGCAATGGTACCGTTCTCCATGTCCAGTTTTTTCCTTTACTTTCACATGTTCATATATCTCATTTATGTTAGACAGTTATTACACTATTCCATGTTGCAGCTACAATTGTTCGACACCTATTCAAATTTGTTTTCCTCAATGGAACAACAATTGCATAAATGAAAATTTCCACTTATGCTCTTCAAAAATATAACAAAGAAAAGAGATGTTAAAGAAATGATCTTTTGCACAACCCAAGAAACATTTGTAACAGAATTGTGAACATACATAGTACAAGATCTCAAGAAACTAACTAGCTTGACAACGGTTGTGCGTATACATCTACAATTCCATCCACACTTTTCTCATAAAAAATGCCTTGACCAATTTTCCGCATCTTTTTTTGTTGTACAATTGTATATTATATTGTTCAATATATTAACTACTATGCTCACGTGCCTAGGTTGAGGGCGTTTTGGTTGCAGCAAATGCGTACTCGACCCCCTTCGAGCCTGTATGTGCCAAATGCAACTCTCCTTCTTCTGCCTCTGCTTTCATAAATGATGGTACAATTGATTGTCTACGATGCAGTAAAAAATTCACTTACATATATAGACATTGCCTCAAAGCTACCATCCGAACCGTCAACAACACAATCGTACATTGTACAATTAGACAACCTCTGTTACAAGATGTGCTTCCTGGGTTAGCAGAATTTCCATATGAAGTATACCTACAGAAAAAGAAAAACAATGTCTACATGCTACGCGACTTTCGAATCCATATAAAATTTACACTAAATGAGGACAATGCCATACTGCATATCGACTGAACCAAAAAGAAATAAAATCATATCAAGCGTTGGCAGGAAACAAAACAATCTCATGTGTATCTGTCCATGCTACCTAATGAGGATATGAATAGAGTTTTGTAGTTCCATGGAAAATTAAACTGGAAGCACATAAGATTGTTCAGTCCAGGAATGAGAAGCATGAGGACAAACCAAATACAAAGTATCCAACTCTGAATAAATCAGGTCCATCCTTTGAACTGTCAAAATGGATTTCTCCTCTGAATGTAACCATCGGGAATTTTCAATAATATTGCAAATTTGGCATTGTTAGAACTTGTAATGATAGAACATAGTACTATCAAAAGAAAATGTTCATAGTGATCTTGCTTCATGGTAAAATAGTAATCAACAAATGTCTTAGTGCCCATTTGGGGATTTGGTTATAGTTGGGATACAATGCCCAATCTCTATTGGTTTTATGTTGTGTTGTGTTTGGTAGAATTTTGTTCATGTGCTTTCATGTTGTAATTGAATGGTCCCATGGGTATGGTTTATGAATTATGGCTGGATGATACATTCACAATCTTAGTGGTTTTTCTATGATCTTAAAGAATATACAAGACCTGCTTTGCCTTTTAATGTAAGCTCTGTGAAGCAAATGTAATATGTAGTTCATTTTAGCACTTTTACTTGATCGATGAAATTACTAAAATTCATCTTCAGAAAATATTTTGAAATAAAAGGATATATGCTATGTGAAGTCCAATTGAACTATCATATCAACCACAGAAAATTAAAATTAAAATTTGACATTGTTATACTTACGGTGAAGTTGATAGTACAATAATTTTACTTGAACATCCCAAAATTGATTTTCCTGTAGCTTTTTGATGCTTCTCTTATGCAAACACTACTTGGAAAGTATAAGCATGACTCACTTTCTCTATTCCTTGATTGAAGAGCCTATTCACTTGTTTAATGAACTTCATAGTTACTGTTAAGACCATCGATGGGGATTTGTTAACACCAATTCCCACTTTTGAAACTTGTGCTCCCCTTTCTTTTTTCCCTCTGCTTTCCCTTTATGGTTACTTAGTCGTTTTTCAGAAAATGTATAGGTGCGTGGGTTGACAGATTCACGTTTTCATATTTCCACTGATGTTTTTATATCACGAGTCAGACCGACCGCTTCCCTGTTCCATATGAAACAACTTTTTGGATCGCAGGTTCCTGGGTAGGTGGGATCAACATTGCATTTCCATTGTTCCGCTGCCTGCAAACAACACCCGAACTTCCCCGATCTACAAATTGACAACCAAATTCCCCTTTCTTTTTCTCCTTTACTTTCCCTTTCTAGTTACTTAGTTGTTTTTCCGAATAAGTCTCATTCTTTTATATCACGAGTCTGACCAACCGCTTCCCCATTCCATACTTGGCCACTATTTCATCGTTGGTTCCCAACCAGGCTTGCGCTTCCATTGCTCCACAACCTACAAACAACACCCAAAGATACGCGATATAGAAATTGACCGCCGAAGTCTGTTATCATGCCATGTTCCGTGCTACACATTTTGTAGTCAAAAGTTCGGAGACATACAATTTGACCATCGGGCCCTCACGTCTCCTGAGTATAACTTGTGACCCTGTTTTGAAGCTTGATCGACTAATTTCCGTACTTGGCCATTTCTTCGAATCTCTTTCGCAAGTTGGTGAGTTCAAAAAATGTCCAATGCTTAATCGCTCTTCGCCATTCCTGGAACCTTCGCACTTATTTCTTTATATGCAATTATTAAGCTTTAATGCTAATAGCTCATCCTGCAGGAACCGTTAAGATTATCATTAATGTCCGAAAGGCTGGAGGAGATCTACCATTAATACAAATTAAACCAAGATTTGCGGAGGGTTGTGTTATCCCTTCCGAGTGTTCATTTCAAGCATCATGGAATCTTTTTGCGCGTCATCCGGTTGGTGGCTTCATGAAATCTCCAATCCTTAATCGCTCTTCGCCGTCATCACCACCTTCAAACTTATTTCGAAGTATGCAATTGGTAAGATTTAACGTTAACAACTCATTATGCAAGAACCATAGAGATTGTCATTGATCAGTGAAAGTCTCAAGGATATCTCCAATTGATACGCATTAAACCAAGATTTGCGGAGAGTTATATTATCCCTTCCTAATTTTCATTTCAAACATCATCTGGAGAAAACAAACATTCTCGTGAACTTATGGCATCAGTTCGACAACATTTCTGTCTAGATATAGTAAACACCTTCAGGCATGATGACCAGAACTTCCAGTGGTCCAGGGCATATTCTTACTACTCATATCCTTCTACCCAGAAGCAAAGAAGGAGATGGTACCTTGGTGCGTCGAGAGATATATTTCAAGCCAAAGAATTCCAAGGAAACCCCCCTTCTCAGAAAGATTCCCCCCGTGCGTTGATGGCCGACATAGAGGTTGATGCGGTCGATTTCGAGCCGAAAGAAGATGATATGATGGACGGTGATATGACGATGGATGATGGAAATGCAGATGATGTTCCCACTCTTACGCCAAAAATCCACCATAACGGGGGGCACTTCCCGGCTCGACGATGGCGGCCCTGACAAGGCCAAAGGAAGGGGTTTTAGAAAATAAACCAATGCTGAACGCAATAGTCACTTTGTAGCTCGAGAGTTTGAGTTTCTCAACTCGGATGGTGGTCCTCGCCCTCAGAGATGTATCCTTTCCTTTCATTTTTAGGGTTTTGGATTGGGTTTGGATTTGTACTTGGTGCAAACTGTGTCCCTGAAGTCTTTGACTGTAAGGAAATGGTCTCTTGGTGCGCCCAGAGATATATTTCAAGCCAAAGAATTATTCAATTGCGGGACCACTCTCTTTTTCTCTACATATACAATTAACATATTAGGGGGTGAGGACCAGAACTCCTGGTGGTGCAAGGAATATTCCTACTACTCATCCCCTTCCACCCAGAATAAATTAATTTGGACCTCTGGAATTGCTCATGCAGCCTATGTCATTGAAGTCTTTGGCTGTAGGGAGGGGGTCTCTTGGTCCCCTTCTGCATAGAAGGAAGTAATTTGGGCCTCTCGAATTTCTCGTGCAGGCTGTGTCCCTGAAGTCTTTGACTGTAAGGAGGTGGTCTCTTGGTGTGTTTTCAATTTCAGTTTCAGGCTCTTTTGCTTGCCCTACAATGTTTTTTCTCTTCTTCCTCACGAGAATCTTGCGAGAATTAATAATTTTACTGCGAGGAGGGTTCTTATCTCCTCCTACGTTTGAATAATTTTGGGTTGCTTTCTTACTAGGGTGGGCCATTGGAGCGATGTTGCAGGATGTTGTACTCTTGGCAGTGGTGGCTAGGGATTGGAAAATATTCTCATCGGGGCCTTTTCCCTATTATTTGTACAATTCAGTGGTGCTTTGCACTGTCTCTAGGTCGCCATCGTTAGGAGAAGGAGTGTTGTTGACCTATTTCAATCCAAAGGATTATTCCACTGCGGAACCGCTCTCCTATTTATTTGTCACCTCAGGTCTTCCACAAGATATTGAGATTGCGGAAACCAACATTGACCTTTTGAGGAGAATACTGAAGGAGTTCCTAAAAAAGCATGGTAATCAGTTTTGTATGCATGTTCAAGAGCTTGTCAATGGCTCCTAGATGTTGTCGCACTAGATGAACAACACAAAATTGTATGCATGTTTCTTTTTTGTAACTCCTCTACCTCTATTTATGAAAAATATGTTCAATGATTCAGTGCAAAGAACCCAGTCCAATGTCCATGGATAAATATATATTGCCCACTATTTTCTTTTATAGATTTACTATTAAAAAAAATTCCTTGGAATCTTGGTTGGTGCTTCTTTGCTGGATTTAACACCTCTTCTCATTTGCATGGTTCGATAGTCTCGTAATTATTAAATATTGTATTGACTCAAGTAATTTGATCTAATATGGAGCATTGAACAATTATATGACAATGCATTTTTTCGATCCCATGAGGCTTCTATGGAAACATAAGTTAATTTCAGAGAGTTTCAAACCAACACTCAATTGTATTCGTAATGTAGATAGAATATAGCAACACTAATTCACGATGTGGGAGTTGGGGCCCCACCCAAGAAGTTTCATTGTCATATCTGTTAGCATTAGAATTCACTCCTGGATTGCTTGCAAGAGTAGAGCCCAACGCCCATCAGTTTTATGTCACGATAGTTTTAATGGGTGATCAAATGGGTAGAGACTCAGGAAGATATCTCTCTAACTCAGGGACTAGGTCTGGTATGTAAGGAACAACGAAGGTCTTGATCTAACTTCAGTCAGTGAGTTGACTAAAAGATGAGCAGGTGGAAGACTTGGTGAGAGGAGTGAGCAAACTACCTCATGCAACAGGTCTTTCAGTAGTTTGCATAAGAAAAACTATGAATGCAAGATCCTCTTGGTTCAGGGCTTCGAGGAACTGAAGGGGGGACTTGACTAGATCCTCCAATTCCAAGTCATTCAGTGCTAAGAAAACCATAGGGACCGATTAGAAACAATGCAACTGTTACAGTGATCCAACCTACATCATCCTATAACAGTTACAACTCGACTGGATCCTCCAATTCCGAGCTACTCTAACACAGTGTAAACAAAGACGTGAAAGAAACTGACATTCATAAGGAAAGAAGTCAGGAGTCCATGCATAACCAGAATAACCAGTGCTTCATTAAAGTTTTACAACCGGGAGCCTTGCTCAACCCTCGATCCTTTACAAAAAATGGAAAAAATGCCCAAATATACTCCATACAAAACCCTAGCAGCGAAAACAAGATATTGCAATAAAAGCATTACGTCTGCATTTTTTTTGACAGTCTGCGCATGCAGACTCTTGACGATTGCAATCAGACTCCTGACTGTCCTGCAGATGGATTGACGTGCTTCAGTCCTTTTTCGGACTTTCCATTTATGGCGGAGATGATGTCTAACCACCTCCAACAACTGCAATAACCACCCTCTTTGGATCAGGAACGGTTCTGGTCAACTCTACCTTTTGGATACATGGAGGTCTTCTCGAGGGGCCACCTGGACCAGCCGAATGGTTCACAGGATGAGAGGTGGAAGATGTGGCATGCTTGATGAGGAGG
>ML782601.1:516538-530156 GCA_009831015.1 Picea engelmannii | reverse complement strand
CCGGAATTGCATGAGAGTTGTAGATTCAGGCGGGCAGATTGTGATCGCCCAAAAGTGCCCGTTCATTAAAATGACGCGCCCGCCCTCAAAACTTTGGGAAAGTGGGTTATTTTTTGGATACTTTTTCTTCGCCCAAGGGACTCTTCTTCAGGAGAGTACACCCAGTCATAATTATGTGCTAACATTAGGCTCCATGGGGGATGACACGCCCCCTATGGGCTGCCGAGAAATCTTTGCTGCTTCAGTGCCTTGCTATTGGGATATGGAGTCATTTATTTAAAACTTAAAGACAGAAAGAAAGACAATATTTACAACCACGAAAAAACCATGTGCGGCTCAAGAGAAAAATCTTTTTAGAAAATGCCCATTCATAGGGCCATTGAAAGCTTCTTGATCCTTCAAATCCCACAACTTGTAGGTATTATTCGAGAATGCTTTGAATATTTTGAAGGGCCTGATCCACAGGGCCTTGAATTTGTCGTTCTTGCCCTTATCTTGCTTAGGAGCATTCCATTTTAGTACTAGGTCTCCTATCTGAAACTCTTCCTTCTTGGCCTTCTTATCAAAAACCTGCTTGATCTTCTGCTGATGGTCCTGAATTCTGCTCATTACCTGCTCTCTGGCCTGCTGTACTTCCACTAGCTGATGAATTCTTCTGATCATGTCATCAGGCTCCTCTTGATGATCCTGGAGGAATTTTGCTACAGGAATGGCTAGCTGAGAAGGAAAAACAACCTCTGCTCCATAGACTAATTGGAAAGGGGAAATGCCTATAGATCTCTTCAACCTTGAATGCCAGGCCTTTTTGTTGTCCTCCAATAGTTTTTTGATGATCCTTATCAGGCTTTTGTTGGAGGACTCTGCTAAACCATTGCCTCGGGGATAGTATGGGGTGGAATGGATCAGCTTGATCCCGAATTGCTCACATAACTGGGCTAACGGCTCAACCCTAAAAGACGTTGTGTTATCAGTGACAATCTTACTTGGGCAGCCGAATATCGTGATGAGGTCTTCCAGGAATCCAATGATTACCTTGTGGGAAGCACTCCTAGTGGGGATAACTTCAATCCACTTGGTAAAGAAATCTGTAGCAATCAAGATCCACCTGTGCTGCCCACTGGAAGCAGGGTGGATTTCTCCAATGAAATCTAGGCCCCAATGCTGGAAAGGTCCTGAAACAACCACATGATTTAAAGGCAAAGACTTGAGCTATCGTTTTCCTGCAAATATTTGACATTTGATGCAGGCTCTGACCCTTCTGCAGATGTCAATGAATACGGTGGGCTAGTAGTATCCGGCTCTAAGAATTTTGTAGGATGTGGTTTTCCATAAATGATGCCCTCCACATAGGCTATCATGAAATTCAACCATGATCCTGTCAACTTCTTATGGATCTACACATTTCAAAAGCAACCCCAAGGGATCTTTCCAATATAAAACTTGATCGATAAGGCAGTATCTGACTGCTTTGATCTTCAGAGCTCTGGCCTTGTTTCTTTGCAGGCCGTCTGGAGGCCGCAACTCCTGCAGAAAATATATGACATCCTTATACCAGGGACATCGAGCCAATGTGGATTCCTTTTGAGGGTCTATTTCAGACAACTGATCCATCTGAATTCCTGAGCATTCGTTGATGAAACTTACCCCCAAAGCTTGGAAATTTGCTTCAGCCAACAACTTGGCTAAACCTTTACCTTTGATCAATTTGGCAGGCTTCATTTCCTGGTCAAACTCCAGGATCTTGGCTATCCACTTACTCCTCCCGTCTATGTCGGGCTGAATAAGAATGTCTTTAACAACAGCCGAGGGGACATAGGCAATGATTTTTTACTGTAGGAAATAGGTTTTAAAGGCTTTGAGAGCCTTTACTAGGGCATAGGCCTGCTTCTCCATAGTGTCATACCTGACTTCGACATCCCTCAAAGCTCTGCTAAAATAGGCAATAGGCTACTCTAGCCCAGCCTCGTTTGTCTGTAATAAAGCAACAACCACTATGTCAGGTGAGGCAAAGGAAAAAATAAGGAAATCCTTTGAGTAATTGGGACTGATAAGCACAGGAGCTTTAGTCAGGGCCTTCTTTATTTTCTTAAAGGAATTTTGCGATTCACAAGTCCACCTCACTTCATTTCCTTTCCTTAACATGAATGTTATAAGTTTTACCTCCTCAACAAAGTTAGAAACAAACCTCCTCAGAAAATTAATCTTACCAAGGAAAGATTGGACCTCCTTCCTGGATCTCGGGATTGATAAGGCTTATATTGCCTCAACTCTTCTAGGATCGATCCTGACTCCTTCCACTGATACTATGTGGCCTAGTAACTTTCCCTTCTGCATGGCGAACAAAGATTTCTTGGGATTTAATGAAATGAAAAAACTTCTGCATTTCAGGAAAACTTTCCTGAGATGACAACAGTGTTCTTTATCAGATTTTGAAAATACTGTTATGTCATCCAGATAGATGACCACAAACTTATCCTCTTCCCCAATGAAATCTATGTCCATGGCACGTTGAAACGTTTCCCCCGCATTCATCAATCCAAAAGGCATTTTGGCATACATAAATGTGCCCCATGGAGTGGTAAATATCGTCTTTTCCCTGTCCTCAGGCAGAACAAAGATTTTATTGTAGCCAGAGAAGCCATCGATCATGGACATCCTAGATGCTCATGTTACCCTCTGCAATATATGTTCCATCTTTGGTAAGGGGTAGTTATCCTTTCGTGAGCTCCTGTTCAGGTTTCTAAAGTCTACATAGAGTTTGATTTCTCCATTCTTTTTCCTTACTGGTACCAAGTTGGCCACCCACTCTGAATATCTCAATGGTACGATGATCTGGGCCTGTAGCAGCTTCTTCACTTCCCTCTCCATGATAGGCAACAACATAGGATTGATCTGTCTTAGCTTCTGCCTAAATGGATTTTCTTCCTTTTTCAACGGGATTTTATGCTCGATGATAGAAGTGTCATATGTTTTGAGATCTCCATAGGTCCAGGCGAAAACATCAGCAAACTCCCTCAATAGTCCAGCGTATTCAGTTCTATGCTCCATTGTCAGGCTTCTTGACAATTTGACAAACTTGGGTTCATTCTCGGTGCCAATGTTGCACTAAGTTGTATCAGTGTCATCCTCTGAGATTTCCCCTTTTAATGCCACATCATTTCTATCAAAAATCCTTTCCAAAGGAACTAGTCCCCTTGGAATATGATTGTTGGGAAGCTGCACAATGTTACGCTCTGCAATCTTATTCAGAAAATTACCCCCATCAAGCTTTTCTTCAGAGACAGAGTCTTGGTCAATATGCATCTTTGAAAATTCTTCAACAGTCTCCAAGAATCTTTTGACCTCAAGATCATCCTCAAACACCTTCCAATGTTTGACATTGTCAGGTATGGAGGGCCTGTATTTTACTTCTACATCGTATCTGAATTTGGGTGGAAAGGGCACTTTGAAATTGCTTGCTGATGTAGCCAAGGAATCTGCTACTGTGTTCTTCTCTCTTGGGACGAAAGAAATGTTAAATGCTGAGAAGAAACTGTCAATTAGGTCCCATACCTCATTTATGTAACTCCCGAGTCGAGGATGCTTAGCCTAATAAGCGTTTCTGATCTGTTGGACTACCAATTCTGCATCTCTGAACACTTCTACCTCCTGAATTCCCATTTCCTTTGCAGCTCTTAATCCTAGAACAAGAGCTTCATATTCTGCCACATTGTTAGTAGCTTCAAATTCTAGCTTGTATGAAAGAGACATGGTTTCCTGAGCAGGTGATACAAAAAATACCCCAGCACCAATGCCTTCCCTGGAAGAGGCTCCATCAAAAAACATTTTCCAGACGGGGGAGATGGGGGGAGAAAATTCATGAGGAGTGGTGGGCTGCTTTCTGAGTTTAAGAGGAGGCTCGGTAGCATGAGTGAGTTGTAGTAAACTGGAACCTAAATCAGTGTCCAAGGCAAAAATGGGATGGTTGGTAGGATTGGTTTCATCACTGGTTATATAGGCCAATTGGGCTTCTCTGTATAGCCTCCTATGCTCTCCTCCAAACACTGGGATAGTAGCATAGGTTAGGTCCATCTGCAGAGTTCCCCCCAATATTTTTATCCAAGATCTCGATAACAACATACCGAACTTGGGGGGGACATCAGCCACTACAACATACATGACCACACTTTTCATGGGCAATTGAAACAAGGTCACGACCAGGTATTTGATGACTCCTAGACATTGAACTTTCTTGGAGTCAAAAGAATAGAGGTCATGATAGGGTCGGGTGAGCTCTAGTCCTAATTCTTCCATGACAATTTTGGGCATGAGGTTGTGAGAAGCTCCTGAATCCATCAAACAGTTGTGCAGTACCTTGTCATGTATGTTCAAGGAAGTGTGAAGGGAGGGGATGAATCATTCCTATCTTTTACCATAGGACCTAAAATAACTGCAGGCCTTTCATCTTGCAAATTGATGGAGTCTGAGGGAAGGCATGGGGCTTCAGACTGTAACATCTGAGAGAAGCATTTTTTGAACTCTTCATGTTTAATCAATTCGGTGAGGGGCACGAGGATCCTGATCTTTTGAATTTCATGCTCAAAATTAAAAGAAGGTGTAAGCTTTGGGATTTATCTTACTTCAGGAACATGACTCTGGACCATGGGAGAGAGGGGTTGGGCCTTCTTACCTTTGTTACTGTCTGCTACTTCACTAGCATGTTTCTCTGTTCTAGGGAACTGTTTAGGAACATCAGGTGCTGCTATCTTTTTCTTGGACCTCAGGTTATACCTGCCTTGGATGCTACTAGCCTTGTCTCCCTTGCTAAGTTCATTTAGCTGACTTTCCATGAGAGATTCCTCGTATGCTGATTGAGTGAGATGAGGAAAAGGAGGAGTGTCTCCAAAGCAGTGGATTTCAGGATCAAGCCCATTTGTTTCCCCTTCTTCCTCATCGGCCACCAAATTATTTTGAAAAGGGGGCTGCATTTTTTGGTCTTCTCTATCTCTTCCCCTCTGGTCTCTTTGCATAGTCGGGGGAGCAATATTGTTTAGCCTCTTGAAACCTCCTTTGTTTTCGGCATTGTGAGGATTTTTGTATGCTTTCCTTCCCTCCACCTTCATTCTCTCCATATCTGTAGACAGAGACTTCACCATCTTGGTCAGTTCATCCATTTGAGGGTGAGGCACCGAGGGGCCAGGAGTTGAGGCTTCAGATCTTCCCTTTCTCCTTTCTGCGTCAGCCTTGTTTCTTAGTCTATCAGCTGCTAATATGTTAGATTCCACCTCTATGGCTGCATCTTTCATATGAGCTAAGGAGGTGGCTCTCCTTTCTCTCATTAGAAGACAAAAATCAGGGCCGAATGCACTAGCATAAGAAATTTTGGCAGAGGCATCTGAGGGATTTATCTCAGCAGGAATCTTATTATACATCTTATTGAATCTTTTGGAGAAGTCAAATATAGAATCTCCTTCCATCTTCTTCAAAGACCTGAACTCAGTCACGTAATACATGAAAT
Organism: Picea engelmannii; assembly: GCA_009831015.1. Classification (NCBI taxonomy): domain Eukaryota; kingdom Viridiplantae; phylum Streptophyta; class Pinopsida; order Pinales; family Pinaceae; genus Picea; species Picea engelmannii. The sequence continues at coordinate 524,659 of ML782601.1, read as the reverse complement.
CCTTCTTATCTCCCCACTGCCTCAGGAAAGCGCCATCTAGAGCTTCAATTCCAGCAATAGATCCGGGGGCCAATCCCCTAAACCATTTCCTCACCTCACCATCCAGGTTCTGGACGAAGACTCTCATCCAGACATACTCATTTACAATGTTCAGGTTGTCTGCATAACTATAGAAAGCAACCAGGTGCTCTTCCGCAGTTATGTCCTCTTCCCCAGTGAACTTAGGCATATATTTAAGGTAATATCCAGGAGGGAGAGGATTCGCAGGTTGAGGCAGGACTAAGGGAGCATATCTGGCAGCTATTATGGTGTCCATTCTACTTAGAGGGGGATTAGCACTAGCCATAGGAATATTAGGTGGAGGAGAACTTGGAGGAGAAGGAGTTCGCGAAGGGGCTACTGGGAACGAGTCTCTAAGTGGAATGGGAAACAATAGGGGATTTAGGGAGAAGGCTAACGGGCTTAAGTCAGCAGATTCTTATCTTCGTGCAGAAGTGGAAACAGTAACAAGAGGAGGAGTGGTAAAGATAGGAGTGGGGAAATCTTCTGTGGTCCTGGGTCTACGCCATAGTAGAGATTTAGGGTAGAGGGGAGTGACAAGGATTTCTCCCTCCAATCCCAGACCAGGAGGGGAAAACTCAGCAGGAACACTCCCAAAATTCAGGAAACGGGAAACCTCAGAGAAAGGTTTGTTAAGAAATTGAGGAGGATAAAATGGATTTCCTACAGAAGGAGATGGTGGATTACCTGGTTCGACGGTGGAAGATTCTCCTTTAGAGGCCTTTCCTTTTCTGAGAACCACCTCTGGATCAGTTTTAGGTGTAGCTAGAGGCAGCTGTGGATGGGACCGCGTGTGTCTGCCTCTGAAAGCCACAATTAACACGGAAAGTTCGCCATAGTGGAGTCGTCACAATGGAGTTGCCAGGTGCACAGTAGCAATCTTCAAAGGCTCTGATACCTGATGCACCTTCAGAATCAGAGGTTGAATGTCGTTCAATCCCGGGGAAAATTTTCAATTTCGTCCCCGACAACGGCGCCATAAATATTAGCGTTAGAAGTCACTCCTGGATTGCTTACAGGAGTAGAGCCCAACGCCCATCAGTTTTATGTCACGATAGTTTTAATGGGTGATCAAATGGGTAGAGACTCAAAAAGATATCGCTCTAACTTAGGGACTAGGTCTGGTATGTAAGGAACAAAGGAGGTCTTGATCTAACTTCAGTCAGTGAGTTGATTAAACGATGAGAAGGTGGAAGAATTGGTGAGAGAAGTGATCAAACTACCTCAGGCAACAAGCCTTTCAATAGTTTGCAGAAGAAAAACTCTGAATGCAAGATCCTCTTGGTTCAGGGCTTTGAGGAACTGAAGGGGGGACTTGACTGGATCCTCCAATTCCAAGTCGTTCAGCGCTAAGAAAATCACAGGGACCGATTAGAAACAATGCAACTGTTACAGTGATCCAACCTACATCATCCTATAACAGTTACAACTCAACTGGATCCTCCAATTCCGAGCTGCTCTAACATAGTGTAAACAAAGACGTGAAATAAACTGACATTCATAAGGCAAGAATTCTCAGGAGTCCATGCATAACCAGAATAACCAGTGCTTCATTAAAGTTTTACAACCAGGAGCCTTGCTCAACCCTCGATCCTTTACAAAAAATGGAAAAAACGCCCAAACATACTCCATACAAAACCCTAGCAACGAAAACAAGATATTACAATAAAAGCATTACGTCTGCATGCTTTTTGACAGTCTGCGCATGCAGACTCCGGACGATTGCAATCGAACTCCTGACTGTCCCGCGGATGGATTGACGTGCTTCAGTCCTTTGCTGGACTTTCCATTTATGGTGGAGATGATGTCTAACCACCTCCAACAACTACAATAACCACCCTCTTGGGATCAGGAACGGTTCTGGTCAACTCTGCCTTTTGGGGACGTGGAGGTCTTCTCGAGGGGCCACCTGGACCAACCGAACTGTTCATGGGATGAGAGGTGGAAGATGTGGCATGCTTGATGAGGAGGTTGTAGGTGCCAGTATAGTGAAGGTGAAGTGAGGGGGGGGAAAGGGGTTCTTTCGTGTAAGTGATATGGGGACAGGAGACAATGAATGGAGGAAGGTGCTGAGGTGGAGGTGACTGGGCGAAAGGGACACATGGAAGGCGGCGAGAGGGAGATGAGCTGAAAGGGGGGCCATGTGGTTGGACATGGTGGGATACGTGGGTCCTGAGATGGGAAAGGTGTGCAGGAGGTCGACACGATAGGCGGGGGCCCCACCTCATCTCGGACCCCCCCCTTCTCATTAAAAGCAAAACGACAAGAGGGTCTAGAAATGCTTGAGAGCCGTTGATCTGGGCGCCTCAATCTCCACCATTGGAAAGGTGCGCGCTTGATTCTGGACCCCCTCGCCCTTGTTAAAGGAAGAAATTCGTGGGGGGGGGGGGTCTGAAATCGCATGAGAGCCATAGATTCAGGCGGGCAGATCGTGATCGCCCAAAAGTGCCCGTTCATTAAAATGACGTGCCCGCCCTCAAAACTTTGGGAAAGTGGGTTTTTTTTTGGATCTTTTTTTTTTGCCCAAGGGATGCTTCTTCAGGAGAGTACCCCCAGTCATAATTATCTGCTAACAATATCAACCTTTCTGAGCAAACGATCTCTCATTTCCCTTTAGATTCCTTGATTCCTTTACTCCAAAAGGAAACATTTTATTAGTTGTCCATCTCCTCGGCTGTATTTGAGCACTTTTACTTTATTAATGAAATTACCAAATTTCTTCTTCGCAAATATTTTGAAAAAAAAAATGATATATGGTGTGTGAATTCAAATGGGGCTACGAAATACATCACAATATTAAAATTCAAGTTCGTCATTGTTATAGTTATGGTCAAGTTGACAGTACAGTAAGTTTATTTCTAGATATGCAATTATTAAGCTTTAATGCTAACAACTCATCATGCAGGGAGTTTAATACTTAAAATAATATTTCAAGGCATTGAACAATGTATCAAGAACACAATTACTCCCACAAGTTGCAATAAAAAAACAAATCTTCAACAAAGCATTTGCTCACACCCTTTTTAATGGTACAAGCACAATATAAGTGGATAAAATATTGGACTAGAAAATGATGATTTTGCAACAATGGGGCTTGTTTGAGACCAATTTTCGCTTACAAAAATTTCCCTCCATTTTTCTATTTTCCCACTCTCTTTTATCCCCTTCTTTTCCCTCTTCTATACTTAACCAAATTCCCTTTCTTTTTCCCCTCTACTTTCTTTTTCTGGTTACTTAGTCGTTTTTCCAAAAATGTCCAACTGCACGAGTTGGTGAACTCATGGGTTCACATTTTCACTCATGCTTTTATATCACGATTTCAACCGACCACTTCCCCATTCCATACCTAGCCACTTTTTTGATCTCGGATGCCTGGGCAGGCGGGCTCTAGATTTCACTTCCATTATTTCACGACCTACAAACAACACCCGGACTTCCACGATTTACAAATTGACTTCCGGACTCCCACATCATCCCCCCTTCCATGTTAAACATTTTACACTCAAAAGTTATGAGACATACAATTTGACCGTCGGGGCCTCACGTCTCCTGGGGAACCCCTGTCACCCTATTTTGAAGCCCGCTCGACCGCTTTCCATACTTGGCCATTTCTTGGAATCTCTTTCATGGATCGTCGGGTTGGTGGGTTCACAAAATATCCAATTCCTAATCGTTGTTTCCTGTTCCTGCCACCTTTGCACTTCTTTCCAAGTATGAAATAATTGATGTTTAATGCTAACATCTCATCATGTAGAAACCGTAAAGATTGTCATTAATGAGCAAAAGGCTCGAGGAGATAGTCGCACTAACTATCTCTATACAACTTGTCTAGAAACATGCAGAAAAGATCTTGTCAGGTAATGGGATATTTATTCCAAATTTTCAATATATTAGCCCTTCGTTTCCCTCTTATATACTTAACCAAATTCCCGTTTCTTTTTGTTGGAAAATGTTTAACAGGTAGCTTATGCTTGTCATTGATGGCAAGTACAACAGTGAAGATGGCATGAGTATAGGAAGAATGTAACAGACGGGCATCCGAAGTAGGTTGGGAAAATGCTGCAGAGCAAGCTCGATAAGATCATAAGAGATAGTGTAGAGGATGGTTGGCATGCTTTATAGGCAGTATGTGCTTGTCATTGATGGAAGGATCAGAGTGTGCATCGATGGAAAAACAAGAACAAAGTAAGCTCAGGAGGTATTAGCGCAGAGTCAAATGCAGTGCGTAGGTGCGCACCAGGGATGAGGTTAACTCATGACTAAAGCTCAAGGGAGATAGCATACTTAGGATCACAGGCGGATCAAAGGTCGAGGCCTTTGACACTTAGAAATTCTTCCAAGTAAGGAGGATGTGTAAGCTCGGAGGAGAAGCATCAGTGATCAATGGATCCCATCCCGAATTCCCGATGACCGTCAGATCTCAATGTAGACAAGAGGAGCGCGTAGATATGGAGAATAGATCTCAGGCGTTAGATCCAAGCACAGGATCCGACCACCATTGGATCGAGGAGAACCTGCACGCTCTTTAAAGTGCAAGGAGTAGAGGGCTCACAAAATCCCGAAAGAAGGAGGACCGTCCATCTTCAGGCAGGACACGTGGACACAGATCAACATTTCGCTGACTAGAGAGTCAAAGGAACGGGGTTCCCTAACCTCTCGAAATCGCGAAATGTGAAATCGCGACTTAACCACAGCCGTCAGATCAAGATGCGATCTGCACCATTGATCCAACTCCATATCAGAGTTTCGCGGATCGAGAGTTGGAGATGTCAAGTAATATCAATCACAAGAATCCCGAAATTGCGATATGCGAAATCACGAAGTAATCTAAGCCATCAGATCAAGGTTTGATCTGGACCATTGATCTCGGTCCATTTTGGAGTTTCGTGGATCGAGAGTTGAAGATGTCAAAGAATAATAACCACAGGAATCTCGAAATCGCGATATGCGATTTAATCACAGTTTTCAGATCAAGATGTGATCTGGACTGTCGATCCAACTCACGTCAACAATCCACGTCAGCTAGGAACACATGGCACCACCAGGTAATGACAAGTGTTAGACTGATTCAACATTTCAAGCACATGTAAGTCACGAATCAGGGTGACACATAGCAGGTATTCGACATGTGTGACGTCAGCAGGTCTACACCACTTTGGAGTTTCAGAAATCGGGAGATAGAGATGTCAAGAAACTCTCAGCATCAGGAGTCTCGAAATGTCGAATTGCGAAACGCTGAAATCCCGTCAACCGTCCATCTCTGGGGGTTATGTGGACCATTGATCCGACTCCCTTTTGGAGTTTCGTGGATCGGGAGTTGGAAGCATCGAGAACATTCATTACAGGAATGTCAAAATCACGATATGAGAAATCTCAAAATGATATGAGCCGTCAGATCAAGTGTTGATCAGGACCGTTGATCCCACGCCATTTCGGGGTATCGGGGATCGCGAATTGGAGAGTTGAGATGTCTCATCTCCAGACTCACGAAATGCGAAATCACGAAAGAACTTTATGCATAAGGTTGTGGTCACAACCCTTGGTCACATCAGAGAGAGATGGAGGAAAGAGCTAGAGAAACCAAGCTCCGTTTCGGGGATTGTGACTGGGGATGTTGAGACCCATGGTCACACGAATGCCAAATTTCCAAACGCTAAAATGCTGAAATAAATGAAAGATCCCATGGAATCAATCAAATGATGCAGGTGAATTTGAACAAGATCGGAGGGCTACTGCAGCTCGACACAGTATAACTGCTAGAAACCACTGATGGTTTTTGCCAGAGGACTCGAAGACACTTCAGTGTGATCACCAGAGGAGATGAAGAGTCTCTAAGCTTCTCTCAGTGAAGAAATATGATTCTTAGAGGGATTGACAAATGGATGAGCATTGGAGCCTGTAACTGAAACATAAAGGATGAGCTCGACTATCACAGAGAAGACGAAGAGTCTCAACTGCCAGAGACGCTGAGGAATCTCAGTATCACACCCATTGATGCTGAACGCGTGGGAAAACTGATAAAGAAGCTGAAGAGTTACCATGATGATCAGGCAGAGCACTCGAGAGGTGGAGGATATCGACGCGGTGTGAGTATGCAGAGGTATTGCACACATTGCATGCACAAGGTGCACAAAATCTATAAGTACACGATACAAAGAAGATATGGGGTTGCTGTTGCTATTGGAGTTTCTGTGTTTAATGTTATTGATCAGGGGATCAAATTTTGCTCAATTTTCAAAGTGCTCAGAATGCGAAAAAAACAGTTCCATTGCGTCCGTCTTGTCTTCCTGATTTCGACGATATATTTACTTTCTCAAACAGAGTCCGTATGGAGAAGATATCGCGATCTGTTCCCCAAGGCAAACAACTAAAAAAATTTGGATGCTGACTGTACCTGTCTGTACAGTCCGTACGGTGACGTGGCAGGGCCATACCGTCCGTACGATGATGTGTCAGGTGGATGACATGGCACGCTTTCATTAGTTGATGGTTATCGAATCAGGGAATGGCACATGTCATTGGTGGTCAATGATGTGAGGACACGTGGCCCAATCAATTAGCGCCACATGTCACTCGTTGACTGGTTGATATGCTTATGTAAAACTAATGGAGGCCGCGGGGTTCGACCCCCGGACCTCCGATAGCACAAACCTTTACAAGCCTCCGCTAACCATTATGCCGCCCATTGTTCCTTGTCATATAGGTCAACGCAATTCTATTTAAGTTTGAATGTTGTGTTAAACGGAAAGGGGCGCGGGCCGGGGCCTAGCCCCGACCCATGGTTTCATTCCACACCATATAACCGTGTTATAATATGTTTTCGCGCGGATATATATAACAATGAAACAAAGTTTGTAACCATATATTAAAATGTGGCGCGGTTATAACATTTGCGCACGGGTTTTGATATGGGCCACAGTTCTTTTATATATATTACATATGACCTCGAGTTGGAGCGCGGGAGTCAGTTTACACGGTTTTCAAACGGTTAAACCACCTTTTATCCACGCGCGAGGTCACATGGCCATATGCCAAGGTGCCGAGGCGGTTAGGGGCTGGCGCGCCCTTAACCATTCTATGGTTTGCACCGTTGGCGCGGTTGCACCCGGTGCTGGGTTTTTGTGCTTAAAAGAGCGTGTGAGCCAGGTTCACGCAAGGGGGGTGCGAATTGTAGAACCAAAGACAGCAAGCTTGAAGAGGGAGACTTCCAGGAGGTCTAACTTCTTCATTTTTCGACCAATTGAGGTGCCGAAAGAGACCAGACAGGGGTTTTGGGACGCTGGGAAGCCATTGGAGCAGTCAGTTTGTCAATTTGAGCATTGTAAGACATGTTTTTGAGCACTTTTTGAGCAATTAATAATAATGATCCATTGGAAGCTGGACCAGGAGATGTAGCCCAGAAGAGGGGTGAACTCCATTATCAATTGATGTGCACATGTGTTTATGTTCAATGTTTATGCTGTTGTCTATGTGTAATTTACATAATTAATCCTTAATTTATGTGTTGCAAACTGATCCTGTTGATTTAAACACATAACATTTCACTTGCAATAATTTTTCAAGTATTTCAAGTCTTCTTCAATTTTTAGATCAAGTTGGTATCAGAGCACTGGTTTTGAAGACTTGATTGTTTGCAAGTTTTGTTTCTGATGCTCACAAGGTTGAAACTCACAAGAGGAGAAGGTCAAATTGTGGAGCCAAGTTCTTATCCGACAAGGAGGAAGCAGTTTCATTCACCACAAGTTGCAGAGAGGCATTCACCAAGCATGGCTCATGCAGAAGATCATGAACGTGTTCCGGCTGAAGAGGAAGATTTCAGGCAGACTATCATACAGTTGAGAGATATGATGAAGTTCATGATGGAACGGAGCATGATGTCGCAGGGTGAAGGATCTAACCCTTCAATGCATAAGGGAGTCGGTGGTGACAAGACTCCAAACAGAGATGGAGGGAATGGTGCTTCTCCACCACCCTCTCCTCCATCATCATCATCTTCTTCTTCTTCTTCTACCAGTTCGAAAAATCTTCCCAATGGGCATGGTAAAACTCCTTCGCAAATTC